>RJVU01035392.1:7824200-7838085 GCA_003731715.1 Anabarilius grahami
TTACTTGGTCACAATGACAGATCACAGCCTTTTAAACAGACCATCTTTTACAGAAGGAATTTATATTGGCATATTTCACCTTCACATGTGCATTTTCATGGTCATCCCCCAGTTCTCCTTTTTAACCTTGGTCCGTCTTTGGCTCCTCCCTTCTTCCTGTCTCAAGCTCCCCCCATTTCTTAAAATCTCTCGCTATTTTTTCCACAGAATTACCCTCTTTTATCCACTCTCTAACCCCTCTTTTTTCTCCATAATGGAGAGCGAGACGGGAGGCACAGGTATCCCTCAAGAGAACAAGCTCTGTCATGAGCCCGGGAAGAGTCTGTTGCCATGGGGACGGTGTCAATGGCGTGGAAGGGGGCTGTGGCAAACAAAACCATTCTACCGGTCTAATTGAACCAATCAGAAGCACTCATGGAGCAGGGAGGGGGGGATGTGGTGGTAATACTGCTCCTTAGAGAATCTATTCAAACAGTGCAGTGAGAAACAGTGACCTCCTCACCCGTGATAAGGTGACTGCTCATACTGTATAATGAATGACATTATTTTCAGTGGGCTACCTCACTTTCCAAGAAATTGTACAGTAACCTGGACTTAAAATACCTGAGGGAATGAAAGCGTCTCTATTCTGTTAATTCCCTAAGGAATAAAGAGTATGTTTGTGTCATTTTCTATCACTAAGGTAAACAATTAAGGGCATTGTTCAGAACAACAGACTTTAGTCCTAATGGCTTGTGAATGATGCAGAGTGGAACACAAGTTGATTGGCTGATAAAAAAAAATTGACAATTTTTTACTTGAGGAAAAGCACCAACTTTGAACAAATCACTGAATTAAATGATTTTAAAGTCACAATATGTACATTTTTACCACTAGAGGTCGCTTATGCAAAACAAAGGTGTAGCTTGATGACGCCTTGATTTCGTGGAATCTTGGGAGGTGTTGTCTTCATGTCTACAGCCGGTGGAAAAGAATCGGGATGGGACTCAGGCAGAAATCATGTTCATGGATGAGATTATTAACATTACTGTAGTATGAACCAGCGCTGGGCCGAGTGCTGTGGGAGCTGAACGAGGCCGCTGGAGCGATTGCTAATGAGAGACTAGCGCGACACGCCTTGAGAGCAGCTGAACTTTTTTTATGCCGCAGTCACCGCTTCGGCTTCCTCCGGTCATTCAAACGTGGGGTAAAGCAGCGCTGTTTTATCATATAAGATACATTTGTGTGTTGAAAGTTGTTATAGTGCTACTCTGTGTTCGCTCAGCGGCTGCTGTGAGGCACTTGTTGCACACTGCAGTACGCTAGATCGATATTTGTCATGGTGGAACATGGTACTCACGGTAAATTTAAATAGTAAGACTTATTGTGTTGAGTATAGTATATATAGTTTGCTGATGATGAATGTATCCATCCAAACAGTTGATCACCTGTCTAATAAAAAATAATATATTAAAGTGTCTTTGGCGTTTCCACAGTTTCTACAAAATAAAACCGGAAATCGAGGGTAACATGGGTATTATGTCATTGATAGGCGATGCAAAGACATGGTTCGTGTCCTGGTTAAAATTGCTTATTTCTCTGGATTTAAACATACATTATCCTAAATGTTTCCAAGTAAGTACACAAGTGGTTTTTGGATATTTTAATCCTAAAATCTTACATATTGTGCCTTTGACACTGTACTCTACCGTTCAAAAGTGTGGGGTCAGTAAGATTTATTAATGTTTTTGAAGAAAGTCTCTCATGATCACCAAAGCTGCATTTATTTGATCAAAAATACAGTAAAACGGAAATATTGTTAAATATTATAATATAAAATAACCACTCTCTCTTAAAATAATCTTAAAACAATTTAAAATGTAATTTATTCCTGTAATGGCAAAGCTTAATTTTCAGCATCATTTCTCATTACAGTCTTCAGTGTCACATGATCCTTCAGAAATGATTCTAATTTGCCGATTTTGTGCTCAAGAAACATTTATTATTATCATCATTATCATAATGTTGGAAACGGCTGTGCTGCTAAATATTTTTTGGAAATCCTGAAATATTTTTTAGTATTCATTGAGAAGTAGAAAGTTCATCACACATGCGTTTGTTTTTGTGAATTGTGGGGATATTCCATAGGCGTAATGGTTTATATACTGTGCAAACCATATTTTCTATCCCCCTACACTACTCCTACCCCTAAACCTAACCATCACAGGAAACTGTGCACATTTTTACTTTCTCAAAAAAACTCATTCTTTATGATTTATAAGCCTTTTGAAAAATGGGGACATAGGGTAATGTCCTCACAAGTCACCCTCTCCTTGTAATACCTGTCATACCCATGTCATTATACAAATTTGTGTCCTGATGTGTCACAAAAACGCGCGCAAACACATTAATTATATTAGTGAGGACATTGCATAGACTTCCATTTATTTTATATCAGATTATATTCTACCACCTAGAAAATTCTACCATTTCTACCACACTTTATAAAAGTTATAAATCAAGGATAATTTGTACACACTTAAAACAACAGGTTATTACTTTGACACCTCAAATCTGTTTGCCCCATATTTGGGGTGCAGGGTGGTCTAAGGCATGAAAAAGTTTGAGAACCACTGCTTTACTATACCCATTTTAGCCCTGATCTCCACTGTCTTGGATTAAAGAGGCACATTTTACGTGCTGACTTCGGACATTGACTCATCGTGGAACTTTTGTCAACTAATTACTAGCTTGTTCCACCACCAGCTGATTGGACAGGATGATAGACTCGGCTATAAAACAAAAACCACTCAAACACCATTTATCCCCACTGCTGTGCTTGATCTTCCCTTCGTCAACCAGCTCCCCCCCCCATCTCCTCTCACACAGATCGACAGAACAGCAGTGCAAACACAAGAATCAACAAGTCCATAATCCCCCCACACTTTAAGGCTATCCTAGGTAAGTCTGAGAGGAAGTTCAGCCCCCATCCACAGGAAGCTTTTAGCCACAGGCTTTCCCACAAAATATGCATGAGGCTCAGAGCAAGAGGGGATATTCGGAGATGAAGTAGGTTAACCACAGCAAAGGAAAAGAGGGCGTGAGGAATACATCCCTGGAGGCCTCCAGGAGAGTAGAGGAGACCCCCACAGGGAACATTTCTGCAGCTGAAGCAACCAGTCACGCCCAAGACCTCAACAGTCACCCCTCCAACCAACACAAAATGGATCTGAGGCCAACTTATAAAACAAAGAAACATGTCACAGAAAAAAAAAGGTGCTTTATTTCAAAACAAATGTATCCCAAAAGGTTGATTTTACAAAATAATGCTCAGTATCATCTATACATTGCAAATACATCTCTTCTTTGCTATTTTTTTTTATTTTTATTATTACTGTATTTAAATTTTTTTTGTACAGCAGATCTTTTGTAAAACAAAAAGTGAAAAAGATGTACTGGAGAAGTGTACATGTGATCCTCTCATCACAATCGGTGTAATGGTGGGTTTTCTAGTGCGTTCCACCGTCGAATCTCAGGCTTCCTATAAGAACTTTAAATTCAAACAAACAAAACAAGGTTCTCCCAACTGCCAGCATATATACATCATAACCTTGTTTACACTGAATTCTTCACCTCTGCATTGCCCAAACCTGTACACATAGATATTTTGATTTACTTTATCATAACTCTTTGATGTGCACTGTAACTCAAGTGTCACATGTCATTTAATGCGAGCAAAACAATTAGTTATTGTCTGAAAATCTGCAAAAAGCAAATCATACAAATGGCACACAAAACAAAGGACAGTACAAAATGATGTTCTCAGGACCCATCCTGACCATTATACGCCTCAAAACTACTCACATACTTCTTCTGAAAATGAAACTCACTCGTTCCTAACTTCTGCATGCACATTATAATGCTTACAGGGCACGTCTTCAGTTTAAGGCACTACAATATTATCTCCAATATCTCAAAACCCAACTCATGTGCATTTGCTAGCTTATCAAGATCCAGCCAACACTAAAAATGAATGACCAATCACATGTGTGTTAGGCTATCGTCTTCTGCATTAAAATATGTGCATGAATGTGTGAGATCTGAGGCCAGAAATCTGAACACTACTGCACACAGGATGAGCTGATTCATCAAAACACTGTCAGTTAACACTAGCTGACTGGATTTACATATTACAGACACATACACACAAATCACACAACAGACAGGCACAGGACTTGATTTGTGACGTAATGCACAGCCGCTGAATGCAGTCGGAGGTTGTTAACACTGGGCAGTGATGGTCTGACGAAGACAAGCCAGACAGCTACATTAATATTGGACGAGCTTTCATGTTGAACAATGGCAGTAGGTTTCGATGTACAAGATTGTCCAACCATCTCCTTTTGCAGACAGACTCACACAGCAGCAAACATTTCTGATGTCACAAACAAAAGAAATCCAGAGCTAATAGTGATGCCGTGGTATGCAAATAGAAGCTGAATTGATACAATTACAGCACCCCATTTCGGCAATCATCCTGTCTGGCTTTCTCCCATTGGGCTTTATCAAATCCATTACGGTCCTCCCTGTCTAGCTCCTCCCTACAGCACTCCAATTCTGAATGCCAGTAGAGAGGAAGTAAATGTTGCCATGGAAACCTCCAGGCTGTTGACAGGAGCTAATTTCTGCCTCCATCAGAGTGACAGCATTGAAAGTTGACGTGACTCATCGAAACTCATCGCTCACATCGGTGCTGATCTGAAACACTTATCAACAGGTTATCTGAATACAAATTGCATTTGTTTGAACGGCTTTTTTTTTTTTTGTAATGACTTTCTTTTAAATAAATCACACAGTACACCTTACTGTGCAAAGGAAAGGAGACTGGCTATTGATTTGGCAAGACAACCCAACTTAAATCACCCCTGAAATCAACCTTGAACTGGCTTATTGGTGAAACATAAAGCAGATGTCTTGTTGCCTGACCGCCTTAAACAAAAGACAAGAATGATACCCTCTTGGTCCCAAAACATCCTTTAAACCAGCTAGCTATGAACAGCTAACTAATGATTAGGCTAATGTACAAAACAAATTGGTAGGTGTAAACTACTAGAAAAGGTGCATTTCCTACAAATTTTCTTTACATAACTCTGTTCATCCTTGTCTTGTTTTGCAGTCTGAAGCATTTCAAGTGTCTATGCAGTCTCTTCCTGCTCTTCCTTCTCAGACATACCACTCCCTCCGGGAGATCATTGAGCCATCAGTGTGCGACACGTAGTCATTGTCGTAGCAGTTCTCTGGCATGTAGGGTGAGCCGTTGCTCATGACTTGCGGAGCGGCGTACCTGCGGGGCTCTGGCTGCAGCGAGCTCCTCTGGATGTGATGGGCTGGACTAAAGGTCTGCGGATGGCCGGGGTGATGGTTGTTGTGGTAGCTGTGCTCATGGTTGTGATGGTTATGGTGGTTGAGTTGACTGCCTGCTTCCCTCAGAGCTCTGCTGCGACCGTTGGGTGATCGCTCTCGGTCGAAATCACCCCACTCTTCTCGATCCTTATCCGGGTAGATGGAGCCGTTATCCTGGTTGGATTTGAGCTTGGTGTCAGGGCTTCCTTTGCTGTAGACTTGCTGCAACTCATGGGGCTGGGGAGTCTTCTGCATGTCCGAGGGGCCGTGATACTGCTTCGTGTAGTAGTCGCCGCGGAATGTCCGCCGCTGACGCTGGTAATAAACTCCGCCTAGAATGAGCAGCAACAGCAGGAAGAGGGCTCCGCCCACTGCCCCACCCACAATTGTGCCTAGGCTTCCCTCCGGCAGAGGTGCCAGGGTTGGAGAGGTGATGAGGGCTCGCTGTTTATTGCCAGGTGCAGTGGCAGAGATGTCGGCGGTTAGGAGGCGCACAGGGGTGGTGGGGGGCATGGTGGTGGTTGAGGGAGGATCTAATGGAGGGAAGGAAGGAAAGGCAAGAAGGAGGGGGGAAGGAGGAAGGGATGGACAGACAAAGAAAAGTAGATAATGTCAATGCCAACTACATCAGTATATCATTAACAGTCATATGAATCTGCTTCCAATATTGTAATATCGTAACATCTAGCATGACCAACAGGACTCTCTTCTGTTGCCATGGATGTGACAGTTCCAGGTTTTGGCTGATCTTATATTGAAAGAAAGTGATAGCAAACCTCCCAACAGCTTTAAAACCTGAAACTGTTGTCCAAAGCAATGATGACTAAAACAAACAAACAAACAAACAAACATGGAAGAGAAAGAAGTGTTGAGACCTTCATGATAAGGGATTCATGGGGAGCTACATACTAACATCTCCAGCTAACAACGAAGTACAGTCATCTGCAACAATGAAACCTAATGAGCAAAATTTGTGTTAGCTGATAGAGGGAGTATGGATAACCACATAGCTGAGTGATGAGAAAAAACAAAATGGAAGGAAGGGGTCAGGGAAAGGGTACGTGCTACTGGGGGAGGGGAGGGAACAGACAGACATCGAGAATGCCCAAGGATTGGGCGGCTGCTACGCCTAACTGCTAAAATGACTTGACTGGTGCAAGGATAGGAGATTGGGTTAACGCCATTACCATGCATTGATCGCTTGATTGTGTTAGGGAGCAGCGTGTAGTGTTTCATCGCATTCTGGGGCATGCATCTGTACTATGCAAGCAGCGTTCTCTGAGGCTGGGAGCTGAAAGTCAAACTATCCCATTACGGAGTGTCCTGTTCCCAACGCAATGAGAGCTATTTGGCTGGCTGCGAAGTGTGTGAATGCATTGAGTGCAGAACGTGCGATGAACAGGAGTCAGGGATGCAAGCTCTTCAGGGTTACCCGGTTCAAATGCTCCAGCTAAAGTGGGGAATAATTTGCTTATCCTCACTGGAATGAATAATAAACGTAGCATACATAAAGCATTCCTGGACTGTATTGTTCCCACAAGGTCAAAGGTAATTTGGATGCATCTGTGGGTCTGTTGAATGTATATGTATGTAGGAAAGAGCAGCTATATAGTTTGGGATTGAAATGTCCCATTCATTCTTTTGGAAACATTTTTTGATACAAAAATTTCAGAAATATCTTTGCATTCCCACAGTATTCCCAGTGCAAACATTTGTTGCATATATTAAACCACAGGGATAGTTCACCTAAAAATCAAAGTTGTCACCAAGGCCTCCCCTGACAAAGGATGGGCCAGTGCAAATTAGAGGACGCGGGGCCTGGTGCACCCTGGTTGTCATTATTTACTCACCCTTGTTCCAAACCCATATGTGGTTATTTGAGTGCAATAAAAAAAGAGAATTTTTGAAGAAAATTCACACAGCTCTTTTCCATAAGACAGTTCATAGAGACCACTATATTAGTTCTCAAATTACTCTTTTTTTTTTTTTTTTATGAACTAGGTCTGAATGATTCATTCAAGAATCTGAATAACTTGTTCATGAACCAGGACTTTAACTCACTGACTCAATGATTTTGTAACTGGGAACATGATAAATGGATAATGATTAACATTTTGGACAGTTCCTCGCATAAAGCTATTGAATGGCTTCAAAATACTTGAAAAATATTGCACATCTCATTCAAGACTATATTTATAGTGCATTTCTGGAGATTAACACCATGAACCGCAATTGCACGAAAATGATCTGCATGAACATTCTTCAAAATGTCTTTGATCCACAAACGAAAGAAAGTCATACAAGTTTGCAACAACATGACAATGAGTAAATAATGACAGAATTTTATTTTTTTTGTGAACTATCCCCTTAAAACACAAGGACATGGATAATGTCAATTTATTTTAATTTATTCAGTTTTGCCCAGCGAGTTAAAGAATAATTTGTTTCAATCAATAAACAGTAGGGCTTCTCGCCTCAGCACATCAATGTCCAGAAAGCGAGGACAAGTCACAGAAAGGTCAGAAATCGCTCCCTCTTTCATGCTTCTCTTCTCTGTGAGTCGATAAAATCCAGATTTATCACAAATTATGTACAGTATGTGGTAACCCATGCCTGTCTGTACACTGTACAGATCATTCAAACCTAAATGTAATTTGTCCGTTTGGAGCGAGTGTGTGGGTGTGTATTTGGGGGGTGACTGGTGACCACACAGGTAGTGGCAGGGTGTTTAACATGCAGGACAGGTTCTGCACACCCATACTCATGCACAAAGATCAGTGACTAACAGCAGACACACACACTTTCACACCCCCAGTCACTCAGTCAATATGCAAACATTAGCAGTAGGCATTCCAGTAGGAACATCACGACTCAAACAACTGACGCAAAGGGACTCTTAGAAGATATAGGCAGACAACTCTGACATTAAATAACCACTCACAAACAACACACAGAAACACATAGCTTCATGCACGCAGATGCTGAATCTTTCTCAAGGGGAGAGCATAAATAAATGTAAAAAAATAAAGAAAGAAAGAAAGAAAAGAAAAGAAAATACATAATTAATGGTGGTTGAAAAGAGCTGGTGAATGTTTCATGAATCTAGGACATCTCTCAGTCAAGGTTGCTTCCGCTCTATTCTCCCCTTGTATAACTGCATGACAGTCTCAGAGACATAAGTGTTCACGAGGGAGGGAGAAAGAGCAGGGGGGGGATAACTGTGCATCTCTATCACAAAAACTAGTTAAACAGCTGGATTCAATGTTTAATGTTCACACAAAAATGATGGGAGATAAACACCATGGAGTGTGACAGCAGATACCAGTCTCAGGTCAATTAGATATTGACTCTTGAAAACACAAATCAAAAAAAATTTTTTTTAAAGAGCCAAAGCTGAACTTAATGGAGGGCCAATGCCTTTCAGGCAAAAGCCTCATGCTCTGGAAAATGATTATGAGCTTGTGTGCTCATAATCTGGATCTTTGCAACTCTAAATGATTTGCGATAGGTGGGTTCAAGAGAAGAAAATATTATGAAACATCTGTGGGGCTTGAAGGAACAGTTCATCCAAAAATTCAAGCTTTTATTGAACTAACAAGGAAGTTTTCAAAGACACCAGGCCCAGCGAACGACTCGTCCGGGAATGTGCCTATAGGTGAAATGCCGCCTCCGCAGAAGAAATCAACGCCTACTTCATCATTGCAACTTTAACCCTGCCCACTGGTGTGTTAGTGAGATGAGGAGACTCAGCAGAGCAATACAGGACTAAAAATGACATTATCTTTCAAAGGATCCTAATGCTAGGAATATGGTTATTTATTTTCAACAATGTGAATGTCTCAGTTGAGCTTTATTTACTTATCGCGACTTCACTGTGTATTCTTTGGTAAATCAATCGCATTTTGGCGCAGGCTTTGGCTCAGACTTTTACTATATGGACTCGACAGTAATGCAACAACATGTAAGTAACTGTGTTAATTCTAATGCCTGATTTGATATGTAATGACTCATGAACAGTCAGCTGTTCCTTGTCTATGTGTCAATAAATCAAACCAGTGACTAAACGGTCAACTTCACATTGTTTCTGTGAAAATAATCTGTTATTTAAATGGTGATTTAATTATATATAGAAAGCTATCAAAGACCACTCCCTTTACAATCACTGGAGCTGTCAATCAAACAGCGTGAGTTTATCAGTGACTGAGTTATTCAACAAATCTCTTAGTTACATCGCGTTTGCACTTAGTTATGATGGAAGCATTCGTGTGCAGAAATTGAGCTGCAGTATCGAGATCACTGTTTTCATGCGCTCAACAACATGTCTGTGATGATGAGCTACAATGCTCATCACTGCAACCTTTCATGCCACAATCTAAATATAATAGCACAGATCTAAATGTAATGTAATCAACACTTTTCACGATTAGTTAACCTTGAGAGCTGTAATAGTAATAATGTGCTAAACGTTTTTGAGATTGTAATACTTAGCTATTTCATATCCAAAGATGTTAGCCAATCACAGCAGTGGGCGTTTACACTGAAGTCTCACAGCAGACACGCCCCTTAAAACAGAGCGTTCAAATAAGAGGGCTCAGGGTAGGAAAGGGTTGGAAAAATCAGGGTTGGAAAAATGCCTTTTATTCATAAATTTTGACAATTTTTTAAGTAAAAAGCACACTAACATAATAAGTGCACCACAGGAAAAACAAAACAAAACAACAGTTCACGACCCCTTTAAGGAGACTAGAAATGGCATTTCTAGTGAGAAGTCACATTTGTTTTGGATTTATGCCAACATTTCAATAAACTTGATTGGTTAAGTTGTGTTGTTATATTTTACCATTGTTTCTCCAGCTTCACATGGAAAATACACTGGCAAACATTGGTAAGATGGGTGTTATTTTAAGTCTCTCACTAACCCTGAATGCGTATTCTAATGTCTCGACTGCGCAGTCCGATGTCGTTTGCCACCTCACACCTGTAAACGCCAGAGTCGTTCTTCTGCAGGGGCCGCATAAACACCAAAGAGTTATTCACCACCTCTGCTCCATCCGGCATCTCGCCATCCAGCCTAAAACATACAAAACACATCAAATTGCTTCCAAATAGCTAGATCTTTAAGTCTAATTTAAGCTTTTTGTGAAATGAATGAGTCGGACAAGATAAGCAAACACAGTCAACAAGTACCCAGCATAAATGGGAACTCCTTCAAGATGCATAGTTGAGGAAGTCAACATATAAAAGATGATTTATTAAACAAATCTTTTTGTTTGCTCATAATTCCCATATGTCATTTCACAGATTTAAAGGGGACCTACTGTGCAAAATTTTATATTCTTTTTGAACATGTTTATGTCTGCAGTGTGTACACAACCACCCTTATTGTGGTAAAAATCTGTCCAATCCATTTATTGTTTTTCCCATAAATCTGAAACAGTGTCTCAAAATAAGTAATTTAGGAATGTATTCCAATGTGACGTCACAGGCCTCGTCCACAACTGGCTACGGAATGTGAGCTGTACACAGACCGCCATGTTTATCTCCTTGCCAGAGCATTTAACAGCAGCATTCAAGTAATGTATTCTTATTAAAGCTACTAAAAAGTTTTTCAAACAAGGGCAGTGAGAGATTTTCTGTTTTCTTTTGTTGTTTGATTCATATTAACAGCATATACAGCAGTAGATCTTGTATATTACGCTGCTGTTACTTTAATACAAAGATCTAATAAACATACGCGATTTCTTTCCCTGCAGTTTACGTTTACAGACATAACTGACTGTGTTTATGTGAACTTTGTGTGTTTTTGACATAACCTTTTGTGTATTTGACAGTTTAAGCACAATAAGACTTGAAAGAGAACTTGGTTTACTACTTGCATATCAGAATTTTAAACTGATATGACTTTAAAACGCATGCAAATAATAAACTTTCATGATGATGGAAAACTGCAATGTCATGTGAGTGTGACCACGATAGAGATGATAATCAAAACCAAACAGATGTTTTGTTTTTGATGTTTTTGGCAGAGTATCCAAGGCACAGCATTATTCTGGATAGGGGGCGGGGAGCAGCAGCTCTTTTGCATTTAAAGATACATGCATGAAATAATTAGCAAAGATGAGCATTTATAACAAGGTATAACAAATGATTTGTGAGGTATTTTGAACTGAAACTTCACAGACACATTCTGGTGACACCTGAGATTTATTACATCTTGTAAAAAGGGGCATAATAGTTCCCCTTTAAAAGACTTCATTACGGATATTTTCGACAAAGAATGAGTTGGTGTTTCCAAAATTTTAACATGTATGACTGCTCGAGTCTGATTAAATCACAATTAATTGATTTTTAAGCTCACATGATTGACTTTCAATCTTTCAATTGAGCAAACAATACTGACATTAATGGATTTACTTTGAATGTGTACAATGTTTCGGCATCCAACTGGTTGCACTGAAATATGACAGATTGAAAGCTACTATTGGTGATGTGAATCATAGAGATCATCTGCTGATTGAGATGAGTTCAGAAAACAGGCATTAACACTCTTGAACCCATTCCAGACATGGTGCACTCTGGCTATTGTGAGTGTAGTGCTTACACACCTGATCCATCTGAAGTGCTGGGCAGGCGGGTTGGCCTTGGCTCGACACTTCAGTTGTACATTCTCCCTGCCCACATACCAGTCGCCGTCATAGCCCAGCACCAGGATGTCTGGAGCAACTGCGCACACACACACAAAGCACAAAGGGATCATTCAGAGTAGTGCAAGAAAGTTTAAGGTAAGGCTATCCCTTGTTAAAGACGCAATGAATTGACATAACGAGTGCAGTTCTCTGATCCTGTGTCAATGCATCTCCCATTGAAACAGGAAGATTTGGCAGAGCATATCAAAGGTCCCCTTTTTTTAATACCCAATAGGCTTTAGTTACATCACAGCCATAAATCATGATTTGCTTCCTGCTACTGTAGGTGTTATGCATCGGGAGCAGGGTATTATGCTAGAAAGCATATGATTTGGATAAAAAAAACAAAAAAACAAAAACAAATATATATATATATATATATACACACACATACACACAGTAAAGCAACATAATTCACCATTAGGACTGAACAGAAATGTACAAGACCACTTACAAAGACAATGGACACTGTATTGATTTGTGCCTTTAGAAAAGCTCTTTAAAGTTCTTTAAGTGAGCGTGCTGAATTAAGATGTCATGTAGACCAAATGAGAAGAAAAAGATTGATGGAAAATGAATGAAAGGAGCTTTCGTGACTATAGCCCCCTTTGAGCGCTGGAGCATCGTCCCATGACTGATGTGACCTCTCCTTTCCCATACTCCCTTCACCGGCTGCTTCCTGTACCTGCCCCTCACCGCTACATCTATATTTCATTTAAGAGACATCTGTGCTTACGCACTCGCCACCACTGCAGATACACGCTTACACGCCTTCTTCACTGCTCAATGGTGCTTAGAGGTCTGTGTGCAGAAATCGTTAAATGACGCTGATAAATTTTGGTCTGAAGCATCAATACCCTTATTCATTATAAGTCCATGAAACCTTAAGGACTGTGTCCTAGTGAAAGGGCTTTTAGCTCCATCATGCACAAGACAGCATCAAGACATCATGTCATGTGGATAGTTACCGCACTGGGGTGATATGGAAAACAGATGTGGGCTCTGGACATAAATCTGACTGCTTTGACTTGGTATAGAAAAAAAACATCAGTTACTGTGAAGCCTTCATGGAGAAGCTACTTTGGGTTTGTTGTGCTAGGTAAAGCAAACAGGCTTGCACGTACACAGGAACGAGTATCAAATAAGTGTAAAATTTGGCTTTTGGGAGAAAAAAAATCAATAAAAATTAAATTAGAATCATGTGCGCACTCTCGTCACACTCTAAATAAATGGTTTATCGGATACTCACACTGTACGTTGACAATATAGGGTATCCTGAAGTCACTCTGCAGAGCGGGATGTTTCACCACACATGTTAGCGTGTGTCCTTGGGAGTGACGGGAGGGCTGCCAGGTGTAGTGCACTTGGGTCGTAGTGGTGCCGTTGGCATCATCCTGCATGTGGGCCTCGGACGTGCCGTAAAGATTCGTCTCCCAGGAGACTTCAGCAGGGGGCCGCGCCCTCTCAGCGATGCAGGTGGCCACCGTGGTTTCGTTGCCACCGTCGATCAGAGCGGAAGATCCGGCCGAGACATACACCTTCGGCTCCACTAAGACAGACAGAGACATATTTGAGTTAAATGTACCACACTGCTTGTGTTTAATTCTGTGCTTAAATGTGAGGAGACATGCTCACGCGATTACTTGAAAGATGTATCAAAATAATGAACAGAGCTAAAGGAAATCCATTCAAACAAAGAGTACAAAGTTAAATAAAAGCTAATTCGCTCTGGTACCACAGCCAATAAATTCATAAACTGATAAGCATGACTGAGAGAATAATTAGGTTTTCTTTGAGAAGAAATAAAAGACTTATCG
>RJVU01035392.1:7843283-7879554 GCA_003731715.1 Anabarilius grahami
GGGGAGTGAATGTCCAGCGCTCTCTCCACCCTCAATACCACGACTGAGGTGAGACCCTTGAGCAAGGCACCGTACCCCCAACTGCTCCCCGGGCGCCGCAGCAATGGCTGCCCACTGCTCCGGGTGNCTCTTAAACTGCAAGAAAATAAAAGCCAAAAATGTCAACATTCCAAATTTTAGGTTGAAATACTTCAAAAATGAGCTTTCAGTAAGATTTTGTTTGGGCGCAGTAACAAACTTTTTTACTAGATGACACCCAAGCTCCATTACTGACCATTTAAGGGCGCCTCCATTTATTTGAGTAATCTGAACTATATATTTCCATATTTTCATACATTCTTTGGATGCCGTAGTTTATACAGGACTGGCAGGAAATTTGCAATAATACACATTCATTCTACATGTTATGTGGTTTATTTTGATAGGTGAACTGTCTTTGTAGTGTTGAGAGGGAAAGCTATGGGCGTTTTTTCACCTCCGCTGGGTGTGTTCTTAAACAGTAATGTTAGAGAAAGACAGCCTTGCCACTATAAATCGCTATTTTTCTGCACTTAAAGGGGCTCCATGTATGATTTTTACTTTAATAAAGCATAAAAATACCCCGATATGTTTGCAGATATTTAGGAAACATGATAAGTTCACCTACTTGTTCCTCAGAAAAACAATGCTACAGCCAGATATTCTACTTTGAAAATGTGCGTTCCGTGTCGGAACGTCTGTCTTTGTTTTGGTCTGTGCGAAACATGAGCTGCCAGTTTATCCAATAGTATTTCGACATCACAGGTTGCCAGTTGTCGGAAAACACCGCGAAAAAACCGCAGCCATGGAAACCAGCAAACAAACTGGGTCAGAGAATCACAGATTCTACCTGACCTAAAAAGCCTCTGCATCCATCTAATAATCTCTATGAACGACAGCATATTAAAACATAAATCAACTCATCAGCTTACAGTGTTTAAGTCTCCTCAGCTTTCATTGTCAATTGCGCTCCCTATTGTTGCTGGCAACCGCGTCTTTGAACGAGGGGGCGGGCCAAACAATATTTTGAATTTGGACTGCAGTACCTATTTTGAACACTGGGTGTCATTATTACATAGAGGCCCTTTAACAGGCGAATTTTGCCAAGATATTTTCAGAGATGATAGACAAGCTGTTATAGAATGATAATTTAATGAAAACCCAATTTTGACAAAAAGAAAAATGACAACCTACCTATTTTTTTACTTTTTTGACATCCAACGGGTTTTCCCAGATCGCATCACAAATGTAACCAAACAGTTGTTCCCTTGTCTAATAAAACATGTAATATATTAAGGCATCTTTAGTGTTTCCATGGTTTCCACAAAATAAAACAAAACCGGAAACCAAGGGTAAAGTGGATATGACGCCATTGACAGGGAACTCCCGGACACGTCCCGTATCCTTGGTTAAAATTGTGATTTCCCTCACGATTTACAAATAATTGGAAACATGTGAGATATTGCAAGTACTCAACTGAACAAAATATATAACACTGGCCTAGTGGTTTTTGGATATTTTACTGCAAAAATCTTACATATTGTGCCTTTAAATAATTTTAAAATAATACAAGGATATTTTTTATACCAATGAATTTGTTTTATTTTATTTTCATTTCACTGTTCCTGAACTCTAACCTCAAGTTTATATCCAAATGGTCCGTGTTTGTGCTCTGACTCTCTCTTGTTCACGGTGTAACGTCACCTTAAGCTCACTGAGGAAAGAGTAAAAAAATTTAACGTCAAACTCTTGATTCTAAAATAAAAATCTAAAAGTGGGTCAAGAACAATAGAGCTGAAGCAGACTAGTGAAAAAACAACAACTAAAATCAGGCTGATTTTATGGTGCACAGAACAATGGATGACCGGCAAAAACGCCGGTCTGCGCAGCTATTAGGCCCATAGGGCTTTAAAATAGGAACAACATGGGCATTCACCACAAAAACTCTGACTGTTCTCCTCCCTACCTCCTTCTCTTCCTTTCCGTCTGCCTACCTTCCATCGCTCAGCCCGTCATCATTTTTTCCTCTTTCCATTTGCTGAACAAAAGCTTAATTATGTTTGAAATAGGGTTTGCGTGTGTGTGAAATGAGTGCAAAAGGGGAGCGTGCGGACGAGACTGAGAGACGAGACGAGACAGAGGGAGAGACAAGCGCTAAAAGATGCCAAAGAAACAACAAAGGCCACATGAGGACAACCTGTGTGTCTTATTACACCCAGACACCCCGCAGCATCTGAATCCACGTACACATACACATGCGAACATACAGCAAAGTCGCATGTGTTCTCTAACATGTGGCGACAGAGGCAAATCTTTGTGTTCTTTTGGGAGATGACGGAATATAAAATCATCAGGGAGGATCTTCTCTGCATTTCCGACATCAACAGCACACCAATCATCTGCTGGAGTATGCAGCAGTACCACAGTACCAACAATTTACTACAGTACAGTATCATTTTGCACATTTCAGTACAACATGCTGTTAATCTGCAAACCAACATTTACATTATTTTGTTCTCTTTCGTTAAAAAGTGAAAATGCACTGAATGCATAAAAATTGACGATTAATCAACTGGTTTTGTATTCAAAGGGTTAGTTCAACCAAAAATTTAAATTCTGATCAGATTTGGTATTGATACAAGATATCAAATTTTGTTAATAAATTCAATCATATCAAGAGTTTTCAAATGAATAAGATACACAATAAGTTTCATCTCAGGTTCACATCAAACCGAACGGTCTGTTGACTCTGTTCTGTAAGGTTGTTGCCTAGTGAACAAAGCTTTAAAAGGAACACTCCATTTTTTTTTTTTTAAATAGGCTCATTTTCCAACTTCTCTAGAGTTAAACTGTTGAGTTTTACTGTTTTTGAATCCATTCAGCCGATCTCCAGGTCTGGTGGTACCACTTTTAGCATAGCTTAGCATAGTTCATTGAATCTGATTAGACCGTTAGCATCTCGCTCAAAAATGACCAAAGAGTTTCAATATTTTTCCCATTTAAAACTTGAATCTTCTGTTGTTACATCGTGTACTAAGACCGACGGAAAATGAAAAGTTGCGATTTTCTAGGCCGATATGGCTAGGAACTATACTCTCATTCCGGCGTAATAATCAAGGAACTTTGCTGCCGTACCATGGGTGCAGCCGGCGCAATGATATTACGCAGCGGCTGTGACCCCCTGCTTGCACAGGGAGTGTGCCTTGCAACCATGGAGACATTTGTGAGAGGCGCTGCGTAATATCATTGCGCCGGCTGCACCCATGGTACGGCAGCAAAGTTCCTTGATTATTACGCCGGAATGAGAGTATAGTTCCTTGCCATATCAGCCTAGAAAATCGCAACTTTTCATTTTCCGTCGGTCTTAGTACACGATGTAACTACAGAAGAGTCAAGTTTTAAATAGGAAAAATATTGAAACTCTTTGGTAATTTTTGAGCGAGATGCTAACGGTCTAATCAGATTCAATGAACTATGCTAAGCTATGCTAAAAGTGGTACCGCCAGACCCGGAGATCGGCTGAATGAATCTGAAAACGGTAAAACTCAACTGTTTAACTCTAGGGGAGTTGGAAAATGAGCCCATTTTCAAAAAAAGTGGAGTGTTCCTTTAACACCATAAACGCATTATAATCTGTCAGAGATGCTCTTCGTCAAAGGAACCCCAAGTTTAAGCTGAAGACCACCCTTAAAAAGAAAGCCATCTCAGAAAGCCATCTTCTCCACACAAACATGTATAATGGCTGGCCGATTGCTGACCTGAATCTGAGAATTAAAACCAGCCCCTCATGCAACCGCGTCGCTTTGGTCCAGTCAGAGCAACACTTCAAACAAAACTAAATATCTGGATTTAATCTGCATTCTTCACCATTCCCTTAAAGACAATCCATGTTATATAGTGACCAGCTCAGAGGAAAACATGGAATCTCTAATAGACAGAAAGGAAAAGAAAAGTTTAAAAACAGAGGAAACAGATCAATGTTAAACGCAACCGGCGGTGTGAAAGTTCAGTGAAGATCTTGTGAAGAGAATGCTGGAGCATTTTCAGTCAAATAAACAGAAATACTGTACGCACACACCCACCCGCTCACTCACTCAGCCTCTCAAACGACAACGCTAATTGCAACAAGCTGCCGGTCGGAAGATGTAATCGTAAATCAAAACCCGCCGTATTGCTTGGCAACAGACTCTAAACATTCCGCCGGAGCGTTTGTCTTGCCAGCAACGACCTTCCCTCTTTTGTCTCGACGGCACATCCTCGTTGTGACTGGAAGAGGAGGAATAAGAGTAAAAATAAAAGTGACAATAAACGTGGCAAATAAGATTCATAAAGGAAGTTTGGAAGAAGTAACATCTCTATCAGAGCCAGTAGGTTATCAAAGCCAAAAGATGACCTCACAGGAATGGATGAGCAAGCGAGGAAATGATCTGGAGGATTTCAGGCTGTAAATGTTGACTAACTTTATGCAGTCAGCATTTAAACCAAGGCATTTTAGGCCACTGAGTCACCAGGAATGACAAAATGCAGACCTCTCCATCCTTAAACCACTGGGTTCATAACAAACAAGTCACAAGGTTCCTGCTTGGATCAAATACAGTCACTCATTGGGCTGATGGGATACACATCACCTTAAGATCAAAGCAATATAGATAGTCAATACAAAAGCAGTCAACAAGAAGCACTGTGCTGATGTCTGATGTGTCTTTAAACATTCTGCTAAGCTATGAATTACATTCTTACTATTAAATTCAGCCTGAACCACTTTACACGTAGACTCCATTTGAGCTTTGCTTTAACATTTATGCCTAAAACAAACTTAAAGATGATTTTTTTGCAGCCTTGCAAACCATATTTCCAATTACAATTCTGTTTGGTGCCACTAGTGGAGCAAAAGTACACACTTTTGGGTATAACACTTTGGCCCGTCTGTGATGAAATAATAAGCAATATACAGAGGGACCTGAGAAAGCATTGTCAGACTCATATTTTACCTCAAAAACAAAAGGAAAATTAAGCAATTATATTTTATTTTACTTTGTGAAATATGACCCAAACATTTCTTGATGGTTTTTGTAAGATTCACTCTTCTAAAGTTGCTGAGGATTATATAAATTATGTATTAATTGTAATTATTAAATAAAATATCCTCATATTAATTTATCCTCAATATTATAAATTAAACCTTTGCTAATATATAATATATTTTTTATTTTAACATTTTTAATATTTAATATATACATTTTTTCCCCCCCCATTTAAAATTCCCAAAAGAAATTATTCTGTCCCTCTCTTATTTGATTTTTCAGAAGTTTAAAGGGTTAGTTCACCCAAAAATGAAAATTGTCATTAATTACTCACCCTCATGTCGTTCCACACCCGTAAGACCATCGTTCATCTTCGGAACACAAATTAAGATATTTTTGATAAAATCCGATGGCTCAGCGAGGCCTCCATTGACAGCAAGTTAATTTACACTTTCAAACGCCCAGAAAGCTACTAAAGACATTTAAAACCATTCATGTGACTACAGTGGTTCAACCTTAATGTTATGAAGCGACAAGAATACTTTTTGTGCGCCAAAAAAACCAAAATAACGACTTTATTCAACAACATCTAGTAACGGGCAATTTCAAAACACTGCTTCATGAAGCTTCTAAGCTTTACGAATCTTTAGTTTCGAATCAGTGGTTTGGAGCGTGAATCAAACTGCCAAAGTTACGCGAACCATTGAAATTTCGAAACACTTATGACGTAATGAAACCTCGTTTACTGAAATCATGTGACTTTCACGCTCCGAACCAATGATTCGAAACAAAACATTTGCAAAGCTTCGAAGCTTCATGAAGCAGTGTTTTGAAATCACCCATCACTAGATATTGTTAAATAAAGACGTTATTTAGTTTTTTTGATGCACAAAAAGCATTCTTATCGCTTCATGACATTAAGGTTGAAATACTGTAGTCACATGAACTGTTTTTAAATATGTCTGGGCATCTGAAAGTGTAAATTAACTTGCTGTCAATGCAGGCCTCACTGAGCCATTGGATTTTATCAAAAATATCTTAATTTGTGTTCAGAAGATAAACGAAGGTCTTACGAGTGTAGAATGACATGAGGGTGAGTAATTAATGACAGAATTTTCATTTTTGGGTGAACTAACCCTTTAAGCTAAAAATAAGATTTTCTGATAACGTGCATGTTTAAGACTAGTTTCAGCATGCCTATCCACATACTCAGGAGACAATTTCACCAAAATGTGAAATGTGCCAAACAAAATGTTCCCTAATGCACAAATGAATGTGTTTTATTAACAAAATTGCTTCAGAGTCTGAGAATGAAATTCAGTAGAGACAAAGCTGTGCACCGAACAATTTCTGAATGGTGTAATAAACATGAATTATACAAACTCATGAATGTTCCACAGCACAGTCACTGCACCACACACACACACACACACACACACACACACACAAATCCATACAGCCTGAGAGGTCAGAGCGGTACAGGAAGTTAACTGTCCTGACAGCAAGGACACCAAGCTCCCAGAAGGGTTCGCTCTCTGTTCTGCCACAGTCAGCTATTCCCCCCACACGCACTATCTACCTGCAAGGTGTGTTGGTGCATGTGAGGGTGTCTGCGGGAGAAGCTGCACGTCTGTGTGCTCTGAGGTGACGGGGTTCAATTTTCCCTCTCAAAGACAGTTTGTATTCATTGCACATGGCAGGTCGCAATGGAGCTATCACCTCTGCCATGACTCAGCAGATGGGATTAACTTTGCCACATCTCCTTCACCGAACTTAATATCCATGCATGAGGTGGAAGAGAAGGCAGAAGCTGAGAGAAATATGAAGAAAAACATTAGTTTGTCATTAAACAAGCTACATCCCCTTTGTAAACATTCTCTCTTCAGGTCAGGTTACAACGATCCAAAAATGTAATCTTCATAAATAATTCCAACCAGGACATGATCAACTCTCACTAAAAATATCAGCTCAGACCTGACCTGCGTAAAATGCATTTTACTGCCTTTTCAATTACATGTATGTGACAAAATACCTTCTGACCTTTTTGGAGAACCTACTTTCAAAATATGTGTAGAGGAGGAGCCTGTGAAGTTGGACAGGGGGACAGATGTTCTGGACAGAGACAGTAGTTTAACAAGGACTGCATCTGCACATTTCAGACAGAGACACTTGAAAGAGGGCCGGAGATGCTGAATGAAAATCGACCTGGGTGACTGAAGACCTCAAGGTCATGTAAAGAAAACAGCAGGCGTGCAGGATGGGGCTAAAGTTCGTATGACAATTGTGTGTGTGAATCTGTACATAAAAGACAATGACAGGCACTGACGTTAAGGGTTACACCATTTTTGTATGTAGCAGCAGCAACAACAGAAGTGGCTTCAGGTTTCACATAAATGTGGTCACTGCATCTCCAGCGGCCTGAGCACTCAGCAGGAACGCACCAGGGACCTCAAATAAGTCTCCGCTTCCCTGAAAAAGATAAATAGGCGGACCAAGCTCTTCATAAAAGCACAATATATAGGCATATCCCTATGCATTTTGTGTACTGAAAGTTTTCTACAAATTTTTTGAAGGTGAAGCTCTATTTTAGTGGTCCTACGAATCAACTTTATGTAGAGTTGTTAAAAGCACCAACTTCGGTACCAAGTCGGTACTAAAATTTTAAAAATGTGAAGCTTTGAGCGCTGTTGAGCGGATTCGTAAACACCTCTGATTGGCAATTGTATTCACACGCTCATCGGATATGTCTGTGATTGGCTACAATGATCAACACTTAAAAACTTTGTAAATAGTGATAAATGGCGCTCTTCACTTAGCGCTTACACAGATACACATGGGAGTGTTTGAAAGCAGGACCATCGCAGACCAGTCCGCTGATAGGCGCCTGCTTTCAAATGCTCCCGCTTTCAAATTCAAACACTTCTGTGTACTTTCAAACGCCAATCAGGCATATCCGATGAGCGCATGAACACAATGGCCAATCAGAGGTGTTTGCGAATCCACTCAACAGCGCTCAAAGCGTCACAATTTTAACATTTTAGTACTGATTGGTATCGAAGTCGGTACTTTTGACAACTCTGATATTAATAAATAAATAGTTAATAAATCAAAAACAGCTCAATTTAAGCTAATATTATGTGACAAACATTTTAGACAATATTGTCAATATTGTTTTGCTCCAAAATAGTTCCTAACAGATTCACAGCAAAATGTTTGTCTCCGATCAACATTTATATACAGCCATGGAAAAAATTAAGAGACCACTCCAAGTTCAGAAATCAGTGTTAAGTGGTCTCTTAATTTTTTCCATAGCTGTATATTTATATATATTAAATTATTCAAATCATTTTTATATTTTATACATACATATATACACACACATACACACACAGAGTCAAACAAAAAATTATTCAAACACTAGATATTTTTTTTTAAACTACTGGGTGCTGAACACTATAGTTCATTTATGTAAGTGAGGATAGAAAAATAAAGTAAACTGTGACATATTATACCCAAAAATTCTTCATACAGTGGACTACCAGTAAAACTGATAAAAATTTGGGACCAAAAATTATTCAGATTAATTAAGATTATTTTTTTCTGACACAGTTTAACAGTTTAACTATAGTGAATAAACTAATAATGAATGAAATGTTCAAGGTGTCTGAATAAATTTTGGTTTGACTGTATATATAAATTAATGGTTTGAATTATTTAATTCTCACACAAACCTATGGCTTTAGAAGTTATTTGTAATATTGAACACAAATACTGCACTTTTATAGTTTCCCTTTTGGAGCATTACTAACACAATCAGCAATTCACTGGCTGTCTGCAGGCTGGTTTCTCAAAGAACAGCTAACAATTGATGATAGAAAACAGAGCCACCTGACAGCATCCTGGTGCAGGGGCTTACCAAGCAAGAGGCCAGCGGGAATGCGTGTTAAGAGACCGAAAACGTGTGTGAAAGCCTGTGTTGTGACAGTCCGAGCGGTGATGTCTTCAGGGCAGCAGTGAGGCTGATGCCCTCACACAGAGATGGTGGTTTTGGGAAGAGTGACTCATAGGGCTCCTTTAGAAAGCAGCACACTAGCTCCAGTCTAGACCACAGAGAGGCCAGGAGACTGCCAATATATACCAGATATGAGCACAAACAGCCAGTGTGAGGGGGAGGTGGTTGCACCAAAAATTTCTGGGACTGAGAAAAAAAAAAAAAGTGTGATGGAAGCCTGAGCATGAGGAACCCCCACAAATTCTTACACATGCACCCTAAAATACATTTATTGGGCATTATTTTCTATGGCTATGGTATTATTTTCAGAAGTAATTGGTTTCAATTATAATTAAAACGAAGCTTGTCATATTGGACAAGTCAGAAAAAAAAGTGTCAGAATAGCAAACATGCTAAAAAGCAAATTTTTCTCCATGATGTGAGTGATGTTAGAAGAAAGTCTGATAGTGGCGTGAACAATGTATTGGTGAAATGATTGGTGAAAATTTATGAAAGCAAAGCTTCACAAAATCGTCACTGTGATGTGACGGCACAAAAATCAGCCCTTTTTGCTGTAAAAATCCCTGATTGTGACACGTGACTGAAAAGCTGCAACAGCACAATGGCTAGCGCAGCAGCCCAGGTCATATTCTAATGCTGAGTCACAGTGTCTCTGTTTCTCAGGCTTCTAATCAGTCAACCTCACAGAGCCGCAATTCACAAGCCACTGTTTTCTAATGGTCAAAACAGCAATGGAAAAATAGCCGTTTCTCATCTCCTACGTCAAAACCTTAACACTCTCGTTTTGCTCCAGCAGAACAAACCAATGTTTTCATTTTACTTTGGTTGTCTTTTCCATCCCTCTGAGGCTAATATCATTCCATGTGCCTGCAAAATGAGACCAGAGTGAAAGGAATATAAGGGGTGGAAAAAAAGGGAAGCACCCTAGGAGAAGAAAAAGATAGATAGGTTTTTAAATGCTTTTGACTAGATCAATACATTCTGGCAAATGTATTTAACATGAACTTTATCATGTGTCCCAAAATCAGATGTCTTTCTGACTGTAATAATATTGGTGGAAATACATCTTTTTTTTTTAAAATCTTTAAGCAGCACTTTTCCATAAAACAGCAATTCATTTTTACCATGTCCATTAAGTTCAAACAAACAAATATAAAATTAATGTACAATTAATTAATACAATACAACAAATACTATATTTAAATAAAAATAATAAAATTAATTAATATAAATCAGTAAACTGTTGTTGTATGGAAAAGTTGCATAAAGAACATGCTAAAAAAAGATATCTCTTGCGTTCCACTGAAGAAAAACCAACATACGGGTTTGGAACGACTTGAAGGTGAGTAAATCCTGATCTATTCCTTTAACTGTACAACATTTAGATGTGACTCACATCAAAGCTGAGGCTGTCTGAATAAAAACCAGCCCAGCCCTTCATTTCTCCTGGGCCAAATTACAGAGCACCCCATGTGCGCTCAACCCCAACACTCCCTGCGAGACCCCCTTTTTCCACATGATAACATTAAAGGTCTCTGAACACTGATTTCCTTCCTTCTCCACTTCAAAACACTGCTAATCACACCATCAACTATCCCAATTTAATGCTGTTCCCTGGGCTCTCGGCACACCATTCAACAAACAGCAGCAACAGGAAGATTAATGAAACTTAGCTTTAATGTGTGCTGCTAATAGAGGGAGAAATGCTTTTCGTATGGGAAAGTCCCGGTTGTTTCCGCTGTCCAGCCAACTTGTTTCCTCATTCCCTGCAACTTCTCACAGAGTCTACACACTGGGCAATGATACATATGTTTCGTTCCAAAACCTCACCGAGTTGCCTCACTGCATGTATAGGCAGCACCCTTACAGACACAAAACCACATAAGGGACCAATTTGTAAAGTTCAACACAGGCATCATCTCTGTGCAGCACACAAATAAAAGTTCCACATGGGAGGCTCAAATCACAATTGATTTCAATAGAGTTTAATGTTAGCATGTTGCTACACTAGTGGTGCGATTTTTAAAAAAAAGGGCGCTAAAGAGTTACGAACTATACAGTAACACTTTAGTTTGGGGATCAATTCTCATTATTAGCTAGTTGCTTATTAGCTTGCATATTACTAGCATATTGGCTGTTTATTAGTACTTATAAAGCACATATTTATGCCTTATTCTACATGACCATATTCTACATCCCTGATGCTGCATTCACACCGGGCGTCGGCATTGGCGCTTGATGGACGGCGTGTCTGAAGCTTGGTGCTGACTCGACCATCATAGTGACAACAACCTATCACATTATTTTCTGATGTTGCTTGAACGCAATTGGTTAGCGTCTGCACTAGGTAGGGCTGGATGATATGGCCAAAATTTATATCACGATATATTTCTTAATTTCAGTCGATACGGTATATTTCCGATATTGATATAAACAATATAAAAGCCTCAGAAAAACTGGCAAGAATGCCCACAATGGATGTCTGTACCTACAAACTTCTGAAAAAATGAATTTGCCAAGTCTATGAAACTGTCTCCTATGAAACTATATAATGTTTTAGAAATAAAAACGGTACAAATAAATTAACGTTCACCTTTTATTTGTATTTAGCCTTCATATAAACAAGAAATGTGAAATCACCATCAAACATAAATAATACTCTCAGACTCACCTTATCTTTAACTTTAAACTATAACATAGGCTGATTATATTCTTCTTATAGATTGAAACAAAAGTGACATTTTGTTAGAGAGCACAACGAGGTGCTGAGTGTCTATTTCACGCTAAAACGCTTTTTACCGGTCTCAAAGAGTTGAAAAATTTTCAACTTTGGGTAAAACGCAGTGCTCATCACTGGCACTTTTTACCCAGCCATCCAATCACAGTGGAGGAGGGGCGGGACAAATACAACACTGACCAACCGCTACATTCTGCATGTACAATGTAAACAGATTTAAATCATTATTTAAAACAAGAACCAGAGCAAATACTTTGTATTGACATTTTATATAGAAACAATACCGAAACTATCTGTGAAATGAGATACTAGTAACACTTCCGCGGATATTCTGTATCATAAACAAAGCTTCTCAACTGAAAAAACAAACAAAAAAACGCTGAGCTGCCAAAACGCTCTCAAGCTGTCCAGTATTTGCATAAGGCGATCTGATTGGCTGATACCTGCGTTGGTGCTTAAAAAGTTGAACATTTTTCAGCTTCTTCCGCAAGCAATGCCAGAACCCACAATTCAGTTCGGCAACGCATGACATCACCCATTCAAAGTAAATGAGGAGTTAACGCTGACGACCCGTGTGAATGCACCGTTAATCCTACCCAATGCCTAAACTTAACCACTACAACAACAACTATCTTATTAACTATTAATAAGCAGTAAATTAGTTTGAGGCAAAAGTCATAGTTAATAGTGAATATGTGTTGCCCAAACTAAAGTGTGACCAACTAACTTTTTATTTCTTAAATCAAAGATGGTGCATGATGTCTTAAAATGCTGCCTACGTAGACAGCTCACAAGGTTTTGAAATAAAACAGTCTAAACAAGGAAGTGCTGAAATGCCAAATGAGAGAGCTGTGATTTCGTACAATATTATGATCAGACTAGTTAGGTCATTTGTTTCTACATAGTTCATCCAGATCTGATATAAAGGACTGGTTCCAATCTCAAGCTCAAATCCCACTCTGTGATGCATTAACATGGTGAGGACAGATTCAAATACACAAGGCAAAGCGGGTCTCAAGGATCTGTCTGACCACAAGTCTCTGAAGGGACAGATGGACTCTTGCTTCCAAACAGTCTGCTTTCAGGTCGGCCCATCAAGTTTGTGCAGTGACAGGGAGGGACTGAGAAATGAGCGGTTTGGGGGCCGATTCCATGTTTGAGCGTGGGAGATGCAAGTTCCTCGCTGTGGTAGGTGCAGCAGAGCTCCAAATAAGGCCTCCTAAACAAACAGCGGTTTAAACCTATGGGAGATTTTCTGACGTCTAGGACATTTGCCCGGCGTATCATCCTAAAAAATCCCTTTTCAGAGTCTACATCCCAGGAAAACAAGAGAGAGGGTGGGTACATGTGCATACAGACAAATTCAACTCAGCTTTGCCAATGCGGAGGATGTTGGAATACAATAAGTTTACTTGAATGATGAAGAGAGAGAACGAGCCAGTTTGATCTCACTGAGTCTCTCTGTTGAAGACTCCCTGAAAGAAAAACAATGACTCAGAGGGCATATTTCAATCAACTGAACGTTGCATTAATTTTACATACTTCAAGCAAAACATGCTAATGGAAATAGCAAAATAAATAAATACAATTAAAATACCGTAGTAAATGTGTTTCTTCATATGATAGAATCAGATGCTTCATTTTCACAAACCTTAGTACACAAAATAGTTGCTAACAAATCTGAGAAAGTGCCAAATCAAATCGATTCAAAGATGGCACCGATAATAATGAACTTCTTGCCTATACAGAATTATTACTATAAAGTTCATGTTATAAAAATATATACAACTACAACTATACAGTCTATACTACGTTGTCTAAAGACAAAACACTACAATTGTTTTCATTTCATTTAATGGGGCTATATGTCAGAATTTTCAGGATTCTGGAAAGATTCAAAAGGAAGTGACGGTTAAACGCTCTCGAGAGCCTCTCTTCCCTTCTATAACTCATGAAATGAATGCTTATACAATGTTCAGGATAATGCCACAAGAGCCATTCTCTACCGTAATGTCAATGTGTTATGCAAAGAAAAAGGTTTAATTCAAACTACAGTCTCATATAGCCAGAGATCTATAGCAGTGATTCATAAACTTTTTAGAGTGGAGTACCACCTGAGGCATTTTCCATCCTTCTGCGTACCCCTCTCTTCCACTTAGACTACACCTTTTCCATTAAGTGACAATATTTGCCCCCTAAACTGAATTTCCAGTGCATTTATTATCTTTATGAATACCTTTACAACATTAATGTTTAAAAAAAAAAAAAAAAAAAGAAGTTCAATAGAGAAATATGCAGTGATGATAAAAACATGAAAAGTGATTCTTTTACACTAAAACCGCCAGTAGGTGGCGGTAAGTCGCTGTCTTAATGCGTGAGTCATTGAGTCATTCATTCATTCATTCAGTAACAAAGCAAGTGGCTGTATTTATGAATGAATCATTGAATCAATGACTTTCACGAATTATTTGTTCAAAGCCACAGATTCGTTTACGAAACACCGCTGTGTGTTGCAGTTCTGCTGTGGCTTTCGTTGGAACTATTCATTGCAAAATAGAGCAAATACTGACAATACTGTGAAGAACATCACTAATATTACCCTTTGTTTGGTTTGATGAACTGTTGTATAAAATCAATGTCACATTTGCAATCGTGTGGATATTTTGATTTGCATTCTTGCTCGTATAATATTATCAACATTAAAAACAAGAACTCACAAAAGGTATGTTTTGTATCAAGAGTTTGAATCTTAAATTGATCTCTATGCACCTGTGCCAGGCCGTTTGTTTTTCATGCTATTAAGTGCTAAATCTACAGGTACATTGTACGGCAGTAATAGCGCGATTTGCTAAGGCAGCAAACTCTGACGCAACCTATATGCACCCATATGCACGCTGCTTATGTGGAAATGGATGCAGTCAGTTTTGACCACAAAAGAAGTGGTATTTTGATTGGATGTGATGTATTTACGGCATTGTGCCTGTTGGAAATACATGCTTGATTTTAATGTTATTTTAAGATGGGTAAGAATTAAATGAACGACAAAACTCAGCATTTTGTTCACGTACCCCCTCTGTCACCTCACGTACCCCAGTTTGGTAACCACTGCTATATAGTCTATAAGTATAAGTCTCAAACATACTTTATAATCAAACTATCATAACAGTGAAATTTTAATTACCTTATCTGTTGACATGACGCCGACAGATAAATTGCAGAGGTCGTACAAACATATCCACGTCGCTATGATCAGATGCTTTTTTAACTGCCGTTTTCTCACCTCTGTCATTTTTGTTGTGCGTTTATTTTGTTATTGAAAGGAAAGCGCCCAGCACATAATTACATATTCATCTAAATGTCGCTCTTAGCAGCGTGGATGGCGCTGGGTATGTTTGTTAAAAATCGCTGCAAAGTGATTTCCCACTTTTTATGAAGAATGAAAAAGAACTTCGCTGTGAGTATGCTATATCGGGGCCTTGATTCAGGTTTAGTCTATGTTATGTGTGCACAAGTGTGATCACAAGCAAGCAACAACTTGGTGCCTGCAGTTCACTTAATGGCCACTGGTGTCACTAATAATAACAAGGGTTTCTGAATTCTATATGTAGTCCCTTTTAAATGCTACAAGTGAATTTAGGCATCTATATATCTATATATATCCTTAATTATTAGCATTATACCTTCAAGTTTGTTTGTTTATTTGTAGTTTAATGCCATGTCAGCTACCCTGGCTACAGTTTTACCTTCAAGTGAGTGCTAGATGACAGTAAACTTAAAAATAGGTGAAAATAAGCATGCATAATTAAACTAATCAGTAATATTGTCAAGTAAGCATAATGCTACTGATATATTGTGCATCTCTAACTACAAACCAATATCTTTTTTTCTCATTCAATTCAGACAGCATGCTCACAATAATAAATAAATAAAACAAGTTATGAGCATTTCGTCTGAATTGAACACACCACACACGTCCGTATTGAATCCCAAAAGACTCTCTTTCATAAGCTCCAATTTAACAGCACTGAGGGACTGTCTAATTAAAGAGTGAGAGGAGACAGATGCACTTGGGTGGGATGCAGCAGTCAGATTCTCTGCACATGGTTACGGATGAAAAACACATGAAAATAAAACAGATGAGTACTTCAATTCAAGTTAATACTGACAGTCTTTCAATCACGAACCCTTCACAAAATCAAAAGACTTCCGTGCTACAGACCCAGAAGTTAAAAGTTTGTCTCCTGGAGGCGTCAATGGCAATGCATTCACATCAAGGAATCAGAAGAGGAATGTTAAACCATGAGTTCCAAGAACTTCAAAGTCCCTTATGTGTAAGATATGACAACTATGGTATGCAACGATGAGGATGATGACAACAGTATGTGAAATCACACGCAGAGCTTCACATTTGCCTGCAATCATGAAAGAAAACGCTTTGCCACATCAGACCGAAGCAATTCAGTGACGTCAGCAGCGAGAAGCTCAGCAGTCTTTATAATTACAGTCGCTGTATTATGTTTTGGTTGATTTGAAAGAAAGGGAACACAATTACTGCAATCCTCGTCTGGCGTGGCTGTCAGAATTGCATTTCAGAGTGCATGCATTCCAGAGTGTCAAAATGAGAAAACCATGAAGGACTCCATCACTGGAACATTATAAAAAAAGAGACGTCAGTGCACTAAGATACAGAGTTTGAGTGCTCCAACCAGGCCGAGTGGAGATCAGGATCTGGGCTGCAATCTAGATATTTCCATGAATGATTAAAGCACGTGTTCATCCACAGTGGAAGGATTTTAAGTGAATCATTTCCAAAAAGAGGCGGCTAGACTTTTATCCTGTGGTTGAACTGGGACACGTCATTCAATCACACCAGTAGAAAACTAGTGATAGAATGATATATTTACAGTTTTTAAATAATCTGAGTGAACCAAGTAAATTAATTAATTTTATTATCTTTTTCATAACCAATTTTATTTAATTTCTGCAATTTCATGTACATTTCTACAGGGGTGTAAAGAGTACCTGAAAACCTATACTTGAGCAAAAGTACCAATACCTTACAGCGAAAATGACTCCATTACAGGTTACAAGTCACCAATTCCAATATGACTTGAGTATCTGATTTGAACAGTACTTACGTTTTGTACTCGTACTGAATGTGGGTGAATGTTGTTTTTAGCCTCATCACCGGCTGCAGTCATGTTCTCATTTTATATATGAAACACCAACGATTCAGCAACTACCTGCTAATGCATTTGCGTAAAGTAGCCATGTTGACAAGTTTGGGTGAGTAAGGGAAAAACGCACAAGATATAGTGCCTTTAACGCCCTGTAGATGGCAATATCACTTCTTTTGTAGCAGAAATAAACTGCCGTAGAAAAAGTTAGGTGCCATGCAAAATGTGTTACTCATCACAAGTGTATTAGAGTAAAGAGTACATATATATATATATTTTTTTTAAATGTAGTCAATTAGAGGGTAAAAGTTTGCTAATAGATTTGATACTCAGTAAAACTAAGCCAAAGTAGCCAAAAAGGTAATTAAGTACAGTAACTAATTACATTTACTCAAATACATTACACCATTGCATCTCTATGTGATATACCTATCATAATGTTTTTTTTTTATTATTGTTTTTTTTTATCAGAGTGAAAATGTAATTTTTATGGGGGGCGGGTTCTCTTTCTTTTTTGTATAAATTTATTTAGAAATAGATCACGGGTGTATCAATGTACCCAAGAGCCTGCCAATCAATCGTGAAATATGACTTATAATGTGACTTGTTTTGCAATGGCCAATAACTGATTTAGGGTGTGTTCACACTTGTAGTTTGGTTCACTTGGTCCGATTCCGAACAAAAAAAACAAAAAAAAAACAATACAAAACAAATGAAGCATTTTGTCCTGGTCCGCTTAGCATTCACATTGGCATTTTTAATACGGAACCTAAAGGCATAGGGATACGTTCACATATATTTTGTGACGGAACTTGCCAAACATTCAAAACAATGTTGTATGCTGGGCTAAATGTGCTCGTATGTGCATAGCTTACATATTATGGTATTTTGACCAGCTGAGAACTCGTGAACAGCTTATAAAATGAGTAAAGGAGTGAAGATCTGCTGCGAGGAGACGCGGTTCTGATGCCTGTACCGAACTGTAATGGACAGCATCGCGACTATGACGAGAAAAAACAGGTACACTTGAGCATTCGGTCCTTTTTTAGGGTCGCATCTTGTGACATGTCCTGTTTTCGGTTCGTTTACATGTCTTTGGTCTGTGTTGTGTTCATATTTCATTAGAACTGCACTAAAGTTAGTTTGGAAGCGGGCCAAGACCCATCTTTTCAGCGGTCTCGGTCTGCTCTTTTGGTGCACACCAGGGCTCAGATGAAAGCATGAATGTAACTCGACATCCTTGCCTCATTTAGTATACGCAGATCAATGAATATGCTAATTAGCCCCACCCCTACTCACTCGCACGAGCTCAGAGCTCAAACTCACTGAGGTAAACGCTGCACAATGGTATGGCTCTTTACAATGTCGGAAACATTGCCTTTTGCTTGACTACGTTATCAAACTACTAATGATGTGTTGCTAATGTTACAAAATCCATTTTCCCTTTCACCACCTTTTAAAACAACTCAGAACATCAGTGGAGAAAGGAATATAGTTCATCATAGCATTGTAATATACATCATACACCCGCTATATTGCTAAATCTACCCGATTTTTCATATCAACAGAAAAATATACTGGGATAACCTGGCTTCTCCACTTCAGAGCAGTCATAGTTAATGATATGCTAAAGCTCAGCGTCACTTTGATGTGATTGGTTACAAGGTAGTTGTGCCATAAGAAACACCAGCTATTTCAAACTGCATTTTTGAAACTGTCTTTAGATCACTGCATTTTTAAAGAGAAAATTCTTAGCAATGGTGTTGACTTATGAATTTGCACATGGTTTGTCTTGGAGCATATTAAAAACATCACATAGACATATTCACCAAAGGGGGACTTTAAAATAAGGAAATTAGTGAGGCCAAGTATTTAAAAAAACAAAAACAAAAAAACATGCAGAACTGAATTAATCTGAATTAGCAAAAATGAAGTGAAAAATGGAATGAAATCAATTAACTGTCCAAGATTCTCAGCTCTACATATTAAGTTAGTAAAAAATGTCCATCTTAGTTTTAGAAGAGGATTTATCTTTTATATTTAAAAAACCCATAGCTGCTGACCACTAGTTAAACCCACTACTTGTGATAATAATCCAAAGAAGATCCAAAGATGTCAAACAAGACACTAGGACATGAAGTAGAGGGCTGTTTCAGAGAACAAGTCAGCCAAACAGTTCACACCCAAAAGTGCTGATAAGAAAGGCTGGATATTAGACACGCTTGTATGGGAAACGAGTGACCACTTCACGATCCCAGCGTGCCTGTGAAGACTTGCTGAAAACAAGGAAGGACTGGAGTTCACTGATAAGTAAAAGGCACTGCATTCAAAAGTGAAACAGAACAGAAGGTCGTAACAAAGCTCTGGTTTTTATTGAGCTAAAAGTAACAAAAAAAAGGTACCACCTAAAATAATCAACACCAAAATCTTATGAACAGAAGGGGTGACAATGACCTCAGCATCAAGTCAAATCTACAGCAGGACTCTGGTTAGTGTGGAGAAAGTTCTCAGATCAGAGTCTAATCCGCTGCATTCCAGGCATTTTAAAACAGGCTTAAAAAGCTATAAATGCACCTCAACCAAACACTGCACTGCCTTGAAAGGCAGCAGAATTATGAATATGTCAGTGAATATGCACTTTTGTGAGACTTGTGAGTATAAGTATTCAGCTTATTCCAGAGTCACTATCAGGATGCCTTTTGGTTATATTAATGACAACATCAAGGTTGTCCCACAGACAACGCGGGTGTTTTTTTATGTAATCCAGTGGCCATATGATAACCTGCACCATTACTAAGTGAAGTCTAAACTGTGAGTAAACTGTCAAACACACATACATAAACTTAACAAGCCTCTCATTAAAACCTTCCAGGGCTGCGGGCACACACAAAGAGAGGGTTGAAGCGACAACACACCACATACAAATAGCCTTTTGTAAGGAGCGCTGTGGGCCCTCTGAGAGACCCCAGGGATTTCCATGTGTCCCGGGACGATCTGAGAAATATCTGAAACCTCCACACAATACAGCAAATGCACATAAACTGGGCCAGAATACATCATTCTGAAAACACTATGGAATATGAGATAAAAGAAGATACAGAATCAAACAGCTTTTAGAGGAAAAGAGAGGTGGAGAACAGTGGGAGAGAAAGACGCCATGGCAACAAAACAGCACTTAAGCAAAGAAACAAGTCAGGATGGATTACATTTTGTATGAAATCTACACGCTTTCCCTTCTCTATGTCATAACATCATGCAACAAAATGACTTACAGGTGTTTAAATGGTCACTCCTGGGAAAGTATCGTGTATAGAAGTAACTCTAAGCAAACCATTACCAGGTTAAAATGTAGTATATTTAATTAATGTATATATTAATTCATTAATATATATATAAAAAAAAACAAATTAGAGCTGCATGATTGATCGTTAAAAGATCGTGACCTCGGTTCAAACACCCAAAATGAAAAAAATTTTTAAAAAATCATGATTCTCAATTTATCCAGAATTGTGCGGCTCTAAAACGAATACATTTTGATGTTGCATCACATATCCAGCTCTGTACGTAAGGCTTTTCTGACACTATTGTATAAACTTGCTTTGTAGCTCACCTGTACAGCATTGCACTTGCAATTCGGAGAGACTGGGCATGAGTCCCGTGAAACATGAGTCACACTGGATAAAATTGTTCAAAACCTTGTAGAAGCAAACCAACATGGTTGCTAGAGCAAATTTGTTTTTATTTTTTAACACTATGGGTTATGCTATAGGAAGTGTTGCGTGTAGGTGGTATGTTATTTTCAAACATGATAAAGCATTCATTAATACCACTCATCAGATATTTCCTTTCCGAACTGCCTCAATACATACAACAACCAGAGTAATAAAAATGTTTTGAATAAAACTGCACACACTTTTAGTGCCGCTCACTGCACATTTCACTTTGAAAGTGTCACGAAACTTGCAAGCAATGTAATATTTTGCATAAATGGCACCACAGGTACGTTTTTTTAATGATTTTGGGTTATAGAAAAAAAAAAAGTACATTTCATTAATTTTATTCATTTAGCAGACACTTTTATCTGAAGCGACTTACAATTGAGGAATACAACAGGCAATTCAACAGGCAATAAACATAAGTGCTATTAATACAAAGTTTCGGTCATCGTTCAGGATAGTACAAGCTAGAATCGGGAAGATTAAAGAATAGTTAGATGATCATAAGTGAAAAAAGTGTGAAATACTTTTTTTTTTTTTATATATAGCAGGCTGCAGTTAAAGGATTAGTTTACTTTTGGTTGAAGCTAGATATTTTACTTTATAACTTGTTAAATATGGATATTTTTCTTACACAAACTTTAGATCTTCAGATCTTTATTAACCCCCCGGAGCCGTGTGGAGTACGTTTATAATGGATAGATGAACTTTTTTCAGCTTCATACTCGTTGGTCCCGTTCACTGCCATTATAATGCCTGGATGCGTCAGGATATTTATTAATATAACCCAGATTGTGTTCATCAGAAAGAAGAAAGTCATATAAAGCTTCGGGTAATTTTCATTTTAAAGTGAACTAATCCTTAAGTGCTCACGGAAGGGAAGAGTTTTCAGCAGTTTCTTGAAAATGGTTAGGGATTCGGCTGTCTGGATAGGGTTGGGTAGATTATTCCACCAGCAAGGAACAATGAACGAAAACATCCTTGGGACTGATTTTGTGCCTTTCTGTGATGGTATCACGAGGCGCCGCTCACTTAAGAGACCGGAGGTTCCTTGAGAACACTCAGAGAGTGGAGGTAGGAAGGTGCAAAGCCAGTGGCTGTCCTGTAGGCAAGCACCAATGTCTTGTAATGCAAGCTGCAACCGGAAGCCAGTGCAGAGAGATAAACAGCGGTGTGACATGGCCTCTCTTGGGTTAACTGAAGACCAGTTAAACCGCTGCATTCTTGATCATTTTAATGGGTTTGATTGCACATGTTAGAAGTCCAGCCAGAAGAGCACTGCAGCAGCCCAGCCTAGAAATGACAAGGGCCTGAACGAGAAGCTGTGTTGCATGCTCAGTTAGAAAGGGCCTGATGTTCTACAGTGCAAACCTGCATGATCATGCAGTATTAGCAATGTGGTATTTGAAGGTCAGCTGGTCATCAAATTTCATCATGTTTAAATCCACATTTGAGTATTCAAGCTTTGATTTTCTCCCAAAATCAGTGCAGAAAATAAAAATACTTTTGGAATTATAACACACTCCAAGTCATAACCAGCAGCACAGCAAATATCCAAGACCACGAACCTCCCCTGACAACTGCAGAAAGTAAACAAGTTAGAAACTACATAAGGGGTGAAAATGTCAGTGTTAACCAAAGACCACAGGCTCATAGAAGACACACGGCTCATCTCCCCACCCACAGAGAGACAGCTGCTTGAGGAGGAGGTCACTGGAACTCAGCTGCCCTTCAGGCTCCGGAAAAAAGCTGGGCTGGTCATCTCAGAGATTAATACTGGGGAGAACTGCACACAGAGATCACTGACTGTCTGTTTGTTTCCCTCTCATGTTAACAACAGCACCATCGCAACACACACACACACACTCAGATAGCATCCTAAGCTGGCCTCTCCATTATTGCTTGGGCTTAATCCTCTTTTGCAACAGAGGGACAGATGAATGAATCGCAATTCTCTACAGCACTGACATCACATCGACCTCCTCTTTAAATGTCACAATTTTAAATCGATCTGTGTTGGCTATTAAATCTCCCTGTGATCCTTAATTTCAGAAAAACCTGTCTATTTTTGTTCTTCTGCACAAAGCACATTTTCATACCCAGTTTGAGACAATTCGCTGGCAGCGCTCGCTGTTCTCTAATGGTGCAGCTCATCTTTAGCCCAAAACATCACAAGCTATAAAAAGAGTCAACCAGACTGAAGACCATGTTCACTGTCAGCTTACAATATTACAGTTTATAGAGGGAAAAAAAGACACTTATGCTAATGCCCTATCCTTGAGGGCAAAATAAGAGAAAACTTTTTGTAAAGAGATGCAACATGCATATGTGGGCTACTCAAGTACTTGCTACAAGTAAAAACAATATTCAAACTTCACAAACTGATGATTTTTGTTCAAAGTATTCAGCTACAAGGAAATGTTTTGCAAAAAGACTTAATAAATGTGAATGATATCCAGGTTTTTTTAACTGTCTTATCAGAATCCAAATTAGGAATTGATAAGAATCAGAATCGATAAGCAGAACCGGAATCAGAATCGTTAAAATTCAAACGATACCAAACCCTAGTGTGGTCCTGGTTTAATGTGTCCTTGCTGAATAAAAGTAAAAAAGAAAAACAAATAAATAAATATTACTGACCCCAAATGGTAAAATAATCTGGTCATTAAGCTCTGGATGAGAGTAAAGGGCGACATTAGAATCACAACCGGTACAGAAGGTGAGCTCACTCTCCACCGTACGCCCCTGCACAAACAGGCTCTCACAAGCACAGATGAAAGGGTCTAAATAAAGAGGTCATTCATTATTCAACCCTGCTCCGAAGCAGTGTGACCCGTAGTGCCAAAGTGGAGAAATCTGTACTCCAACTATACCACAGAACATACATGCCTCTCATAGGTTATTCATGTATAAACAATGAATAAAGAACCTGGCTAAGTCTTCTCAATGAATACAATGTACTGATACTTTAATAGTCTCGTGGACGTACACTTTGTTTTACCTCACATATTCCATGTCACAATCATTACAAGATCAATAATATCATGCTCCAGACGACACATTGCCGGCCTTATCAATTCTGTCTTGATAACTAGAGAGCACTCAGGGGGCTGGGTAGCAGTGATTTAAGCTCTAGAGAAATACACAGAGATTGAGAGTGTTGAAAGGATTGTGTTTAACAGCACTAATGCTTCAATTCCCACATCACCTTTTAGTGCTTTTATCGATCATATAGAAAAGAGTCAAGAGAAGAGTGAAAGAAATATATATTTATATACTTTACTCTGCAAATATTATTATCCTCTGATGTTAGTGGTTCCTGATACAGGACCAATATGAATTTAGGACCATGGACTGTGCTGATTTTTCTGCAGTGGAAAGGGCAACGGCACCCTATTGGTGGAAAACGGGTCTGGCTGTCACAATAGGGTAAAATAGAAAATTATATTTTTCCATGCAGTCACTATTTTTAGTTGCTCAAGTCTAGCAAGTAGTGTGATAATACAGTCTACAATGATACAATGATAACATTATAAGACAAAACATCACTCTAATCCAGCGTTGGAAATTTATGCAGAATTTATGGTACTTTCCTCAAATTTTTTTTTTTTAAAAGAGGATCTTCAAGGGATAGTTCACCCAAAAACGAAAATTATGTCATTATTTACTCACCCTCAAGTTGTACCAAACCTGTAAAAATGTCTTTGTTCTGTTGAACACAAAGGAAGATATTTTGAAGAAAGTTTGTATCCAGGCTGCTTTGGGGCACCATTGACTTCCATAGTAGGAAAAAAAAAATACTATGGAAGTCAATGGTGCCTTAGAATTGTTCAGTTTCCCACATTCTTTAAAACATCTTCCTTTGTGTTCAACATTACAAAAAAAATTATACAAGTTTGGAACAACCTGAGGGTGAGTAAATGATGACAGAATTTTCATTTTTGGGTGAACTATCCCTTTAAGGCCAGGAAAAAAAGGAAAATAACCCTATTTTTGAAATACATGTTAATTAATCTCCTTGTGAACAATTCATCCATGCACTTTTCTACATCTGCCTCCATCCAATCAACAACTGATGAACTGAAACAGGTCCTCAGCCTACTTTTTTTCCCCGTTTCACTGTGATGTATGCCACATTATGGAAGGAAACATCTGTTGCTGCTTCCATTATAACAACTTTAACCTGGGCAACTTCAGGAGGTTTCAGTAAGATATAAATAGTTTTACTACAATCAATTAAGCCCAAGTATTAATTCATATATCATATGTTGGGGAAGGTCAAGACCCCTGATGTGGGATGCAAACATTTTGTTATTACTGACATCTGATGTATTTGAAACTCACTTTACAAACTTGTTGATCTTATGTTAGATAGGCTAATACTTCAGGAAATTGAATAGTCCTTTACAAAAACATGGATTTTGTACCTCATGTTCAGTAATGGACACCAAAGTATATCCTATTCACATTCATAGAAAGTACCATGATATCTATACAAAAAGTCTAGATACTGATATCACCCAGCTGAAATATCAAGACACGTGGAGAAAATCTGCCTTTAACAAAGAAAAAGGCCTGAGAGAAAATTTAAAGTCTAAGTTATTAACCAACCAATTTGATTCAGGGATAAAAATGGAACACGGTGACAGAGACAGAGAAAGAAAAGCAATTAAGACGACATGAATAAGATGGAGCGAAGAGCAGTTCGAGAAAGAGGTAGAGAAAGACCGGGAGGGAGGGATATACAGAGTGGAATGCCAGGGCTAATCCCCAGCTCCTGTGTGGTATTTTAACTGTTATTCTTTCCTCCTCTCTCTCCTCGTTCCCCTGCCGCCATCACTCACTGCAGTGCAGCTAACGACCACACCATGTCTGGACAAACCTGAGGACAGGAGACGTAGTGGCCGACCCCGCTGGACACAGGGTCTTAGCGTCAGCAAGACATCTGGCCTGACATTTGCCTCTTTACAAAGAACAGGATAAATGTTTCGAAATCACAAAACATTAAGTCACAACCTTTGCTTTTAGACCAATAAAAGTGCAAATGACTACATTGATACATAAAAGCAGACAAGTAAAGCTTTAAAATCCCACCTCAGACCAAATATGTACTTTAAAGTCAGTATGAAACAAAGTTGTGATGATCTTTTCTACACTATTGTGATGAATATCAAAGTTAAACAGATTCTTGAAGAAGAAAAAATGTAGGATGGGATTTATTGTTGTGGTTTACTATTGCTGAGATGTCATGTGATGTGAGTGGCAAGTTGTCCCACCCTCTCGGCAGTAAACACGTCATAGGAGCAGAGGCGTAGCAATAGGGCAGGCAAGACAGGCAATTGCCTGGGGCCCCGCATTTTGAGGGTTGTTCCCATTCACTCGCATTATTTGACTGACAGACGGCAGCGGTTGGAGTTAAAAATCATAATTTGTGTTCTGCTGAAGAAACAAAGTCACATACATCTTGGATGCCCTGGGGGTAAGCAGATAAACATCAAAGTTTTATTTTTGGGTGAACTATCCCTTTAAGGATATTAATAACAAACAGATCTTTTACAAAATCGTTTCACAATATTGTTTTCTTTTCAAAGCAACTTTACAGAAAATGCACGTCTCTAAATTACAAGTTATCTATTATTTGTTATTAACAGCACACATCAGTGTTTTGTGAACAATTCTGCAGCTTTGAACGAATCGTGAGAGTCGTTCATTCAATGATTCATTCATAAACACAGCTAGTTGCTTCGTACTGAATTAACGAATGACTCGCTCATTAAGACTGGTGGTTTTAATTTAATATTTAAAAGTATCACTTTGTATGCCATCATTAAGTTTTTTTCTATTGATTTTTTTTAAACATCTATTTTATAAAGTTATTCATAAAGTTAAAAAATGCACTGGAAAATCAATTTAGGGGGCAAGCCTCTTACGCATCAATATAAATAAATATCAACTAGTTGACATTATTAAATTAGTAGTTTATCCAGCTCGCATTAATATAAATAAATATCAGCACATTTATTTAGTTATTATTATTTTATTAGTAAGATTTACATTTAGATTTACATTTATGCATTTGGCAGACGCTTTTATCCAAAGCGACTTACATTGCTTTATACTATACATTTGTATCTGTGTATGTGCAATCCCTGGGATCGAACCCATGACCTTGGCATTGCTAGTGCCACGCTCTAACCACTGAGCTACAGGAAAGCTTTGTCGACGAAATTTGTAAATTAAAAAATAAGCACTTTAAATTTGTAAACAATAAACAATTTGTTCTGTTATGTGTTTTGACTACGCAATATGTTGTATAATTACGTCACTATAGGTAACAAAGATATTTTAACAAAAATATATTTTAGAAGGGCCTCATTGATTAATTTTGCCTGGGCCCCCACTTAGTGTCAGTTCGCCTCTGCATAGGAGAAGATGTTGTAAGATTAGGAGGACATGTGAATTAAAAAATGATGCGCACGGGTGCATCACTTAATAAATACTGCAATATTCCATTAAAACAAGAATTGTTTTGATTTCATGGTGACTTTAACATTTAAATACATATCACAGACAAAGACGACAATTGTTGTTCTTCCCAAGGCCCGACAAACGATTAAATTCGCTTTGAGTGAGTGAGTTGGTAAGTGATCGATCGGGCACGAGGACGCTGTCTCTTGCAGACAAACCGGTCACTATGGATACCGCCCCACAGTGCACGAGCCGGAGAGCTGTGATGTGGTCTGACCTCTGCCTGCATGTGTCCCCTACAGCTGCAAAATGATACAACACAGCTGAAGCCCGTTGCTAAAAGAAGGCAACTGCGGTCGCGACAGGTGTGCTCCTAGACACCCGGACAGAGACAGAATAAGTTTAACTGCCAACGAGCATTGTGCCTGTAGGAAAATTCATCTTAAAATTGCCGTTTTATAGCACGGTACCAGGTATGACCAGCTAAACACCATCTTAGACCAGCTAGAAACCGGGTATCATGCTTAAATGGGAATTTCCAGCAGATATGTCACTCTTATAGTCATTAGACAGCAACGTGCGAAAGCAAATAAGCGCCAAACTATGGAAATGTCACTTTAGGTTACATAAAATACTTCTGATCAAGTTACTAGAAACTGGGAATTGCTTGCCTGATTTGGGTCGCAAACTCATGGCTCAGTCCATTTTACAGATTGATTTTCAGTCAACAAACGAAGCAAATAACAGTGAGCTCTGTTTTCTGCCACGGCCACAATTGCACGCTAAAAACAAACAAACAAAGAGCGCAACATTTGGCATGGATTACCAGCTGGCAAACAATAACTAGCATTCCATTGCCAACATAAATGTCAAGGGGTTACTTCGAGTATCCGACTCTTCTTAAAAGATTTAAGGCTAGAAAGAAATGTTTATTTATATATAAAAAACACAGCGAATGTTTGTTTCTCAGTTTCTGCTCGGATGTTTCCATGGCAGCTAAATCTCAGTCCTCGTGCGAGATTCCTGCGTTCACAGAATCAGCGTAGTTTGAGGGGAAAATAACGGTGTTGGATGATTACGGCGGCAAGATTGAGCTCCCAGGGGAAATATTTTAAAGGTATCCAAAATAAAATTGTCTACAGTGAAGTTTTTGAAACTTTTCGTAGCACAAACGCCGTTGCATAGTGACGTTTTGAAGGACTGTCCGCGAGCCTGGACGGCATCATGTTCACGCGCTCAATACTTTCCACGGACCGCTGGATTCCCCCAAACTTTGCCAAGGGCATGCGCTCTCACGACACAGCAAATGAGGCATGATCGAACCTACCTGACACAAATGACAGCATGAGCAGGACTCTAAAATTCAGTCCCGGGTGAATCGGGTTATTCCTGAGATAATGGGCAGTCATTGTCAGCGCCATATCGCCGCCCGTGCTCTCGCTTCTCTCGTTCTCCCCGAAACTCTGAAAGCTCCTCAGCAACAACTCCATAGGGAAAAGGCTGAGTCTGGACCGTACCACTCTGCCTCTCCGTTATGGGGGTGTGTGTCTCACCTGAAGCGCAGTCCATGCAAAGCATTATTTGCAAAACAAGATGTTGTCAAAAGTGAATGGTCATTAAGTTTATTTATACCAATACAAATACTCTCGCAGAAAAAAGAGTTGTGATATTATATATCACAACTCTTTTTTCACAATTGCAAGTTTACATTCAGCAATTCTGACTTCTTTTCTCAGAATTGCTAGATATAAACTCTGATATAGATATAAAGATCTGCTTAGATGCAAACATTCTTCCAAATATCTTCCTTTGTGTTCAGCACAACAAAGAAATTTATACAGGTTTGGAACAACTTCAGGGGGAGTAAATGATGACAGAATTTTCTTTTTTTTTCGGTGAACTATCCCTTTAATATTTTAAAACAGTAACAGTTTTGTTTTACCGAGATTAACACAAATTCTTGCACATTGATTATATTTGCTGTGTAACATGCATTTCCATGTTGTCACTGTTAGGCCTATAGCGCCATTTTCTGTCCAGTTGGGATGTAAAATGTATGCAAGCCGGTAGATAAAGTTAGTATGAAATGAAAATTCACCCTATTTTATTTTTTACGTGTTTTTAATCTTGATGTATCCATGTTTCTTTGTTTAATTTTTGCTTGACCACGTAATTTTTAAACAAAATTGATCTTCTTGCGGTGAAATGACAGACCTCTCTCTGGTGACCTTTGCCAGTTCCAATAATTTGCAAGTTTGCATTATTTTGCCTCCATTTTTTATTGTAATGCTCATATCTCAACATCCAATCAAAGACCGGTGAATAAAACCAAGTCCTTGGCAACATTTTTTCTTTTTCAGTAATCTGTTACATTCAGATGTACATCACAATAAAGAAGAAAAAAATCTGTTATTACTTCCATTTCATCAATACTTTGAGTTTAGCGACATTCGGCTACTGATTTGCCGATAGTGGTCATATTTTTAATATGCTTAAAGTCTGCATGAACCGGAAGTTGCTACTTTACTTCAGTATTGTGACATATTTTACAAGTAAAACTGAATATATATTTAAGCAAAAGCATACATCACTAGACAGGTAATGAGCATAATCTAGCTAACATTTCTAATTTAGGCTATTTATGGCTGAAATGTTTATTTAACTAATGTTTAAATTTAAATGTTTAGTTAAGTATTTATCATAATGTACTTTAAATAACATTAAAAAATAATGTCAGAAAGATATCAGTTCTGCTGTTGTTCATAAATACCAGTAGTGAGGCACTTCTGGTTTGGGTAAGCTCCACTCAAATAGACTGAAATCATTTCAAATCATAATGTTGCGCTACAAATAATCCTTCTCCATCAGTTTGACTAAATGAGCTGTAAATTTCCTTCACATACTATTTTCAGACGTCAGGAGAGTAACGTAACATTTGGTATTTTAATGTGACATGGGAGCCTATACGAACAATATCTATGGCAGACGCTCTTTTCATTTGCTTAACTTTTTTTCCCCTTTGTATTCCGCTGTAACAATATGAAAAAGACAACATATACTGTGCATTTGTGGTCTGTTCTCCTGATTTAATTTACAATATCCTATTAATAATTCATTGGAATGCACTAAGAATCTCTCAAATCCTCTCGTCTCTCTCCAGGTTTGTTTTCACATAGATGCTTTAAAATGTAATTGTCTCCCCTTTTCACTTCTTATCCCTATTAGCAGTGTTTACTGGAATGTTTCTAAAGCAGGTAATTACAATATTTATTGTCTGTCAAAATGATGGAAATCACTTTGAAATATTATTTCTCAATGTTCCAGTTAATGAACATTTTTTCTTCTCCATTCAGCTCATTGTCAAAGCTCGCAGCAGACTGACAGTTGGAGGGGATGTTCTACCTAAGCCGTCAAAATGACGTCATGAGAGAAGGAAGGCCATTCCAGAGGGGAAGTACATTTTCAGATTTTGAGTAAAGATTACAAAGACAATACTTTTTGTGTGTGGATTAACTTGCACAGATGAATTGTTTACACAAGACTACAGTGCTAACAAAGTAAATAGAGTTAATTTTGATTTAATGCCGACTTTTATTTTCCTCATATATTGCCAAAAGCCTGAATTCAGAATGGTGTACCACCCTACTACTCTACATTAGTATTCTAGTAGGCTATTCTATTCTGAATTCAGCCAGTGTCAAATATATTCAATGCATATGGAAAACCAATCCAGTCATAGACCTAACAATGATCACATAAAGCCATTTTAAAGTGTATTTTTTTATTGCACCACCATCTGGCTGCGCTCCATCAAATTTGTAAAGTTTCTTAACTTTTCTGTTACTCTGGTAACACTTTATTTTACAGTCCTTGTTACATATGTTACATGCACTTACCATAGTAATAATAGTAAATTATGCATAATTACATGCTACTAACCCTCAACCAAACCCTTACCCTACCCTAACCCTATAGTAAGTAGATGTTGTTAATTAACATTACTCTGTACGTAAATATATAATTACACTGTAACAATGACACCTTAAAATAAAGTGTAACCCACAAATCTAAAGGAATTTGGACTTATTTAATCCTAATTCAAATCTTGTGTATTTTGGCTTTAAAATAGAAAATCAAAAGACAAGTTGGATTTCTACTTTACACTTCTATTACTTAGTGGAAGGTGCAGTCCCACAAATAGGCGTTAATTTTCTGTTAGCTTCAGACTTAATCCCCTGTACCACCTGCTAATCCATTCAGACCCCCCTTTTAAGTTTTCATCTCCAATCTGTGCTTTTCTTGCCTCAAAGCCACAAGAAAACCCCTCACCCCATTGCTGTTACCTCTTGGTCTGAGTCTAATTAGGACATATAGAAATTAACGAGCTAATCCTACCAAACAATAAATGCACTGGGCGGCTAATAGCTCCACCCCGTTTATGCCAGATCAGCAATTTGTTGACTTTCTGTCTTGTCTCAATCCAACCAGGATAAGCTTTAGCTCAGCCATTTATTTGAATGGTAGAAGCTGGACAGCAAAGAAAGAAGTGAAGTTATGCCACCCCTTTCCCCCAACTGTTACTTTGATTTATAGGACAGAGAAAGTATTTTCTTTTCTCCAGGGCATTGTTGATCACAGCATGCAAGAAAATAGCTCAAAAAATAAAAGAGAGTGTCATTACAGTAGATTTGCCCTTTATAAAGTTGTCTAAACGATTTCCCAGGAGTTGCAATGCCCCATCAACAAAGTCAGCTCACTCTGTTACTGATATCTCCTCCATGAAAACAGTACATCAAAGACAGAGATCCCTAGACTCTCCCACAACCCCTCTGTACTGAGCAGTGAGCCTCGTTCCTTGAGGATCTGTTTCTTTCAACAGCCTAAATGAACCAAACATCTCCTCGTCAACAATTTCACTGAGAAACTCCATCCTTTCAGCAGAGGTTTTGTCCATATGCACCCAGAAGGTTTGGTTTACAAAGATTCTTGCCCATCATTATCGTTCCTCCAGCTAAACCCTAAATCTCTTTTTTGTTGTTTGTTGACTTTGTTTATTTTCAAAGACAATCCATGAGCGAAGCAATGAATCCTCTCTCTTGTTAGATGCAGGTGAGTTTAGTTTTGTGAGGGATTGCCTACTGGAAAATAATGTTCCGTGGAGACTCCGGAAATTTATGAACATCTTTATTGAATGTTTTCTTCATCTGCTGTAATGTGTGCCAGTGTTTCACCTTACTGTTTGGACTAGAATTATTCTAAAAGCAAATTTTCCTGCTAACTCATTCTTTCACCATTTGTTAATTTGGAAAAGGAGAAAAACATTGAAGGAAAACTGGGCACACGGTCTCACCTGGCAGTGAGAGAGGGACTATTTATGAGGTACTCCAAGTGATTAAAAAATATAAGAAGGACTTACTCACCGGTTGACTGACAACTTTATGATGATGAATAACTTAATTCTGATGTATATCCCACAGTTCTTTCTAATGTGTGACAGGGGATCGATAAAGTTTCATTTTTTCTCTCTCTGGCTGGATGTTTGTCTCTGTATTAAAGTAAAAATGTAGGATGAGCAAGGCAGGGTCTGACAACAGTATAGAGATCCTTTTAGAGTTTTTTAGAAACTTGGAAAAAGTTCTAAGTAAGAATGTATTAATGTGTGTGTGTGTATACACACCGATGAGCCAAAACATTATGACCACCGGCCTAATACTCGGTTGGTCATCCGCGTGCCACCAAACAGCTCTGACCTGCCAAGACATGGACTCTACAAGACTCCTGAAGGTTTCCTGTGGTATCTGCCACCAAGACATTAGCAGCAGATCCTTCAAGTCCTGTAGGTTGAGAGGTGGAGCCACCATGCATCAAAATTGTTGGCCCAGCACATCCCACAGATACTCAATCAGATTGAGATCTGGGAAATTTGTTGGCCAGGGCAACACCTTAAACTCTTCATCATGTTCCTCAAACCATTCCTGAACAATGTGTGCAGGGTGCAACATCCTGCTGAAAGAGGTCACTTCCAGCAGGGAATACCATTGCATTGAAGGGGTGTACCTAGTTTGCAAAGGTGGCACGTGTCAAGTTTATGTCCGCATGAATGGCCGGACCCAGAGATTTCAAGCAAAACATCGCACAGAGCATCACACTCCCTCTGCCAGCTGTCGTCGTCCAACAGTGCATCCTGGTGCCATCACTTCTACAGGTAAATGGTGCATATGTACATATGATGTAAAAGAAAACGAGACTCATTGGACCAGGCGATCTTCTTCCACTCCTACAAGGTCCAGTTCCGACTTTCACGCCCATTGGTTGGGTCATCTTAGGCGCTGTGATTGGTCTACGGCTATGCAGCCCCATATAATATGTACTGAGTCATCATTAAAATTTTCTATGACTTTCTGTGGTTGGTTCAGACCAGACTGGATAGCCTTTGTTGCCCTTGTGCATCAGTGAGTCTTGGACGCCCAACCCCGTCAATGATTTAAGGGTTTGCCGCTGCTTGGACCACTGTCTACAGGTTCTCACCACCGCTGACCTTTCAGAGCTCTGACCCAGTCATCTGACCATATCAGTTTGGCCCTTGCCAAAGTCTCTCAGGTCTTTACTCTTGCCCATTTCTACTGCATCCAACACATTGACTACAAGAACTGATTGTTCACTAATCATCTAATCTACTCAGAACTTGACATGTGACCTTTTTTTTTTTTTTTGCTTCACCTGAGTGGTCATTATGTTTTGGCTGGTCAGATATGTATTTTTATATTTTTTATGACATTAAGATGGATATAAACATCAGAGAGTCATGATAAATAGCCTTATTTAGAAAGAAAGAAAAAAAAAAAGTTTTATTAACAAAGTTCGCGAGGAGACGTTCAGATAATCTAACCAATCAGCGCGAGAGGTGGCATATATGGAGACGACTTACCTGGGTTCAACAACAGTTTTCCAGCATCCCACCTCCACCCCAGCTCCTCACTCTCGATTATTCCTATCCTAGCAAGGGATAGGGGGAGTATTCTAGGTTTGGGCCAAATTCTGAGCTCGGAGCCTATGTAAGTGGCTATAAGTGTGAACTAGTGGATGTATCAATGTGTGTGTGTGTGTGTGTATGTATGTATATACATATTATCTATATTTGTATGTTTTATGACTTAAATTATAAGATGGATATAAACATCATAGTACCACAAGAATAGCCATCATTGTATCTAATTTAGAGATATTTTTATTTGCAACACTACTTATGACCTTTGACTCAGCCATTCTGTGAATAAAATGTAAGCAAAAAACATGTCATGGAAAAAAATAGCCTAATTAAGAAAAAAAGTGTCTAATTTACAGATATTTTCATTAGATAGCAACAAAAGCCTTTAAACCTGTTACTAGGCAAGCTTCCCTCAAAGAGGCTTTTTGTGTCTCTAATGGTGTGATGCCATGGTAACATTCAAATGGTAATGTATCCTGAACTCAAGTGATAATGTAGTTGATCGAGTCTTCATCTTGCTCCAGAGGTTGTCCTGGAACCAGAACAAATGGGCATACTTTAAAACACTTGAGATGTAATTGCTCAAACCTGTCGTTTCAAACTCTGTAAAGTGTTTTGCCATTTATCAAGTATTACGTGCCTGAAAGATTTTTCTAAACACTTTAATGTTTAGTATATTTTACCCCTTGAAAAATATATTTTTCACTCTTGTATTCTTAAAACCGGCAAGCACATCGAGGGTGTTGCCTGCCCCAGGAATGTTGCATGAGTCCTCAAGGACCCTTAAAAGAGGAGGCTTGGTGCACTCTCTTTTGTACCAACACGTCCTGACTTAACTCCCTCATTGCAGAGCACACTATAGTTTATTCAAGTAAATACACTACAGTATTTCATAAGCTGCAGTTTTAAACATTTCCTAGACAAGTAACATAGAACAGCACCCTTCTGAAAATAAATCATGTGCCTAATTTCATCATAAAGCATGCCAGTAACCAGCACTTATGCACAGAAGAGTTGCAGGGAATGAAGGGTGTCTAATGCCGGCTGGAAGGATCGAGGAGCTGTTTATCCATTTGTTTTCATTCATGCTCTCAGTCTCATATTTGTGTTCAACCCCATCACTCAATGTGAAGTATTCTTTTTATTCTCATTCTTTTATTTTGGATTTAATAAACAAGTCTTTTATTTTATAAATACAGAGCGCAAGATCAAAAACTAAACGTTTGCTGTCTGGGCCGACTATGGGTTTTTCTTTGATTAGTAAGCAAACCCCAAATTACTTCAGTCTTCACTCAACACTGGCATGTTAGTGAAGTCCTAAAGTGGGATCCAGTGCCCAAATCCATGTAGTCATAGATGAATTTCCAATGGTCGCAGAGGGTAGACATTGATAGGATAAAACCAAACCAAACCAAAAGTTATATAAACCGTGGCAGAGTTTACTTTGACCATTTAGCAAACTGTTTCCCATGAAGATGTCGGAGTCTTTGGAATGACGACTTGGAAGGAACAGTGTTTTTGACTCTTCTATTGTCTTCATGTCACTTTGACCAATGTTTGGTAAAGAATACACTATAAATACCACATTGTTTTTGATGCTGGAACCAGGCTTTGCCACATAGTCCAGAATAGCTTAACAAACATTATAAATGCTCATATTTAGTTTAGTTCATTTTTTTGTTGTTGTTTAAATTGCTTTTATAAAAAAACACTTCAGAAAGTGTTCCAGCCGTGGTCTTTATGGGTCATCATATTTGCTCTGTAAAACTAGTTATGACTTTTCACTTTGGGGCAGTCATGGCCTAATGGTTAGAGAGTCAGATTGGTTACCGGAAGGTTGTGGGTTTGATTCTCAATACTGGCAATAAATGACTGATGTGTCCTTGAGCGAGGCACAACCCCTGGGCACCACAACAAAAATGGCTGCCCACTGCTCCGGGTGTGTGTGTGTATGTATATGTGTGTTTACTACTCACTACTCCTAATGTGTGTGCACTTACTTGGATGGGTTAAATGCAGAGAACAAATTCTGAGAATGGGTTATCATACTTGGGCTTCACATGTCACTTTCACTTTCAGATATTGAATATGAAAAGTTGTTTCAAAAAATGTCTTCAATATCAATCAATCA
>RJVU01035392.1:7881200-7927851 GCA_003731715.1 Anabarilius grahami
TCAGTCAGTCAGTCAGTCAGTCAGTCAGTCAGTCAATCAATTGACTGGAACAAATATGAGGTTAACACCACTACATGCCACAGTGTTACTTCCATTTAGACAAGAAGACCATATCAACTATAAATTGTCCTATATCGCCTCCTTCTGGTTACTCTCTGATCAAAAATAATTTATTTTTTTTATCCAAGCAATATCTAAAACCAGACATACCACACACACACACATATTTTTTTAGTCAGACGTAAATCTAAATGTTGAAACAAAATAAAATAACAAAAAAAGAAAAAAAAGCAATGTACACAACAACAATTTAGTTATATTTGTGTCCACGAAGCACGTGTGTGGCCTCGTTCCTACAGATATTTGATGCATGACCTATTCGTCAACACATTCTCACTCTATTTGTCCATCATGAAAACATACATGGACAACAATGAATCTAAAATGGTAATTAAAACCTCATCTCACCAACGCTTCTTTAAAGACCTGAACTTTTGAGTAACATTAAATAACCTTTCCAAAAATAATTATTACTATTATTTTTTTTACAGAATTATGAAGTTATATGCCATGATTCAAACAATAAATAAATCTGTTTGGATTAAGATCTGAAAGGACAAAGGAATGACATATGACTTTGGCTCTGGAGAGCTGACTGAAAAAGTGATGTGAAAAGAGAAAACTCTAAACGGCACAAAAGGAAGACAACATCTCTACGGCCATGATGGATGTGCTGGTAATGAGCCCTTCAGCCCACAGCACTGGAAACAACTGGTGGAGATAAATGTGAGGCAGACATAGATGATAGGTTGTTGTTGAGAATGTCAAGAGAAAATTAAGGGGACAAATAAAGAGACAGAAGTGAATATATTTTAGTGATATTACAAATGTAGGTCTAGAAGGGAGGTTTTTACAAATTACATTTGTGGTTAATAGATGGTTAAAAAAGTATAAGTGCATAATATAGTGATATAGATTCTTTATCGGGATGACTGAGAGGAACACAGAATGACAAAATGAAAAGGAAATTGTTTGAAATAAAACACCTGATTTTTTAAATAATAATGTAGTTTCATTATAAATTCATTGCAACAGAAAAAAATAAAAAATAAAAATCACAAGAAACATACAGACAGAAATTAGCATCAAAACAAATCATTTCCATTGTTTATTTTAAGAAGAAATTACAAGGGTAGCATCTGACTGTAATTATAGATCAGACATATTGTGCATACAGTAAAAAGAACATTTATGAAACAACTGTTTTAAAATCTAAAAGTAGTTTAAATTTAAATCCATGTAATTGAACTGTAATTGCACTTATCAATTACTAACAAATGTGAAGCACCTGACCTGGAAAGTAAGTCTTTATCTATTAAGTCCCATTTCTTACTCTGATAGTTTTGTATTTAATACTTATATTCATTATAAATTGTCCTGGCTGCATTACAGATTTGAGCTCATTTCACAGCATTTGTTCTTTGCCACACACAAATAAATAACTTGCAGATGGGAGTATTAATCAAATTCAAGTTCAATTCTGTGCTTCAGTTGTGGTAGAGATCTTTGTATCAAGATACTTTAAAGCTGTGCTAAAGGTCTTGATTTGACTAGTCCTCTCGTAGATATGCATCTGGGATGTCCTCATCCTCCACTCCAGTGCTGTGGATTTGAAGCCTCTCACTGTTCTCAGCTTTAGAGTCTTTGAGTTCTCTCTCAGCCTCCTGCATCAGCTGTTGAAAATGTTCCACCTGGGACTGTGCGACCTGTAGACTGCTCTGTGCTGTCACAGAAGCTTGGTCAGCCCCTGTAGAGGACAAACAGGGTTAGGCTATTACAATGTGTGGCTAAAAGCGCAATCCAACAAATGACCACCAAGTGGCAGTAAGTGCCAAATGTAAATGAGTCTCTACACTGCTCCGTCCAAATACCCACACTTGCGGTATTTTAAAATTGTCTTCTGTTAGTTACATAGATATTACTGACAGACATTTATACGTTTATTTTAAAATGCAAAGTATTGAAAATAATAAAGCTCTGTAAAATGTAATTTTTTTAAGGCTCTTCACGCCTACTTGAACACTTGGGGCAAATACACGAAATACGTCAAATAGGTAGACAAGTGGTCAAGTGTAAAGACCGCAAGTGTAGGTATTTGGATAAGTCAATGCTTCTCAAACCTGTCCCCCCACATCACTGGACATTTTGTTTGTCTCCCTCATCTAACACACCTGATTCAACTCATCCGCACAGACTGCATCACTGTGTCCGAAATCAAATACTTCCCAATGCAAAAAACAGTACGCCAACAGAGTAGTATGTCCGAATACACAGTATTTGAAAAACAGTAGGTGAAAAGTCCCAACATGACCTACCACTTCTGCTGAGATTCTGAAGTGTGCATTTGACGAACACTTTACTATCCCATGAGGCCACAGGAGAGGATTTATGAATGGCAGTGAACTGACGCAACTGAAGCTGGAAGGTCACGTGACAGTAACAACATGGCGGATGTCGTACATTGTTCATACTATATAGGACATACTTTTTTAACGGTTGCGAAGTTAGTTCAAATTGAAATGTAGTACTTGCACAGACAGTGTGCAATTTCAGATGTACCACAAGACTTGAATTGGGTGTGTCTGATGAGAAAGACATCGAAAATTTGCAATGGTCCTCAGGACAGCTTTGAGAAGCACTGAACTAAATCATACTTATTTCACTTATTTGTATTTAAAGTTATAATTGTAATAATATTTCATAATATTACGGTTTTTACTGTATATTTTAATCAAATAAGTGCAGTCTAACACTGTAAAAAGTGCAATTGTTACCTTAAAGAACAGTTTACTCTGATTTAAATTAATTTTGATGGTATAAATTTATGCATTTTTTTTAGGTCGATTCATCAATATTACATAATATTTTTTACTTGAATACAAGCCACTAAGACATTCGTTCTTCTTCGGAACACAAATGAAGATTTCCAATGCGTCTTCAAGCAACAACATCTGCGTTGTGGTGCTCTCATTGAAGATCATTATTTTTTTGTAAATAAAGTGGTAAATTATGTTTATTTGCAGAAAGAAAGCTTTTGCGTCGCTTCATAAAATTGAGGTTAAACCACTCGAGTCACGTGGATTACTTAACTTTATTTTTTTTGCTACTTTCTGGGGTTTGAAAGTGGTAGTTGCGTAGGTTGTCAATGGAGGGACAGAATGCTCTCAGATTTCATTAAAAAAGATCTTTATTTGTGCTCCGAGGATGGACGAAAGTCTTGCAGGTTTGGAACGACATGAAGGTGAGTAATTCATGACAGAATTTCCATTTTTTAGAGAACTAACCCTTTAAACACCTACTAAAGAAAATGAGCCCTACCTGCATTGAAGGCTGCATCTGCTGCCAGCTTTGAGAGATTGATGGCAGTCATCCAGCAGGATTCAAATTGTTTGTAATCCTTTCTCTTGTCAATTACCTTGTTGAAAATGCAATCATTTCATTAAAAAGAAGCTATATTAATAGTTTATTATATCATAATGTCAGAAAAACTTCCATTAAAGGGTTAGTTCACCCAAAAATGAAAATTCTGTCATTAATTACTCACCCTCATGTCGTTTCTCACCCGTAAGACCTTTGTTCATCTTCAGAACACAAATTAAGATATTTTTGATCAAATCCGATGGCTCAGTGAGGCCTGCATCGGCAGCAATAACACTCCCTTTTTCAATGCCCAGAAAGCTACTAAAGACATATTTAAAACAGTTTACAACTTTAATATTACAAAGCGACGATAATACTTTTTATGTGCCAAAAATAACAAAATAGCGACTTCATTCCACAATATCTAGTGATGGGGGATTTCAAAACACTGCTTCATTAAGCTTTGAATCTTTACGAATCATTTGTTTCGAATCAGTGGTTCAGAGCGCCAAAATCCCCTGATTTCAGTAAACGAGGCTGTTATGTCAAAAGTGTTTTAAAACTTCAATAGTTCACGTGATTTTTGCAGTTTGATACGTGCTCCAAATCACTACTTCGAAACAAATGATTCGTAAAGATTCAAAGCTTCATAAAGCAGTATTTTGAAACCGACCATCACTAGATATTGTGGAATAAAGTCGCCATTTTGTTATTTTTGCCGCACAAAATGTATTCTTGTGGCTTTATAATATTAAAGTTGTACCACTGTAGTCACATGAACTGTTTTAAATATGTCTTTAGTAGCTTTCTGGGCATTGAAAAATGGAGTGTTGTTGCTGCCGATGCAGGCCTCACTGAGCCATCGGATTTCATCAAAAATATCTTAATTTGTGTTCCGAAGATGAATGAAGGTCTAACAGGTGTGGAATGACATGATGGTGAGTAATTAATGACAGAATTTTCATTTTTGGGTGAACTAACCCTTTAAATATATAACTCTAATTTGAAAGCTTGTGAACATTAACTCCCTGCGTTTTTCCAAATCATTACCTCCTGACGCTGGCCAAGGATGACCTGCCAGATAGCATTCTCCTCCGCAGGAGAAAGTTTGCTAATAGAAGCCTCATAGCTCTTGTGTAATGTCACGAGACCGTTTATAGCCTAGAGAAGACAAGAATTTTGGATGTTGTTTTTGCAAACTTTTTTTAATCGTGAAAATGAAAGCATCAATTCCTTGTTCAAATAGTCGGGATTACCTTAACATAGCCTGTGAGGGAGTCGAGCAGCGCTAAAGTAGTTTGTGAGACAAAAGTGTTAGTACTGTCAGTGACCAGAGACGATGCTCTCCGTACCAGATCTTCATGAGACAGGTTTTCTGGTTTCTAAACAAGACAAAGAGAACAGTCGTTAAAGAGGTTTTTCAGATACCAGTTCAGTAGAAAATAACACTAAAGAGGTTTAATGGCAGACTGTAATGTAACCATTCAGTGAAGACAGCTTAATTAAATATGTTGACAATACTAGGTCATCTTCCTAGCCGTTCAGTCATGCCATCTAATTAATATACATGAGATAAGCCTTCGCCTTGGAAGGCCACTATTAATAAATTGATAGTGAAGTATAGCCTCTATCAGAAATTATGCTATCTTTTGAACTCTGTACTTGTTTATTCAATATTAGCAGCTATAGCAATCAAAAAGTCCATATTCCAGTCACATTGTGATGGTGCAGACCTGGATGAAAGGAACAGCACACAGAGCACCTGTGACACTCAGCGTCTTCCAGTTCTTCCTGATGAGTGTGGGCAGCACAGCCAGTCTGCGACTGCTCTGACAGGAGCTTCTGTTCATCAAGGAAGCAGCACAGCTACACAAAACATAATGACTAAGTTCATACCAGGAACAATAAGACGCATAATTCAGGCACTCAGTTCAAGGACAACACTATGCAAGACAGTTTGAACACATGAGGCTAAAACGAAACGGAAAGTAGGTTATTAAATAAAAGATCTTAGAAAGTTCAAATAAGAAATATAGGCAGCAATCTACTACACTTGCCAAAACATCTGATCAAATTTACACTACATATGTTTATGTAACGGCAACTACTGTTCCATTATTTATTAATGTACAGAAACCACAAATACACTACAGCTACGTTTCATGAAATTAAACAATCTTCAAGAACGAGACCGCTAAAAACATAATATAACCTCAGTCCAGCAGCGAACAATTTCCTTCTGTACGCCGCCATACTTGTTGAGATGAAGTGATGACAGTCTCCCTCTGTCGGTGTTGACAGAGAAGTGCACCCTGAGGATGACTGATGCGAATGACGCACTTTATACACTTTTTAATAATAATGATGATGATTATTATTATAATTCTGCAAATGATACTGTGTTAAGGCTATAGAGGCCTGCTATTTTTTTACACAAATTGTCTGACAGCCTGGTTAGTCAAATATTTGTAAACCTAATGGTGCACATTTATGACCATTACAAGAACCAATATTATTGAATTTTGATAGTGATCTAGAAGCCTCCATTTGCCCATATATGCATTCAGTTTCATTTTCTCTGTCTCTTTGGCAGTCATAACTGCCACAACCAGGTCTGCAAGCACTGTTCTTTCATGAAGGCCAAGCAGAATGTCATGACATTTCTATATAAGCTTGATCCTGTTTTTCAGGTACTGTTTGTGTTTTCTGGTTTGTTCATTGTAACCTTATCAGCCCTTTCATATGACCTGAATAACATCGAAATGACAATATGTTGTTTCTTTTTCAGCCTAAAATAGTTTACATGCAATTTTATGATTTAGGCTATAAATACGAAATAAAGGGAGGTTTTTTTTTACGTTTTAGTTTTAGTTAATGATAATAACCCTGAAGGGAAACATAGATGTTTTTAGTTCCAGGAGTTATCAAACTGATTTCAGAAAGTTACAAGCCTTCAGAAGAAGTTTTCCGATGATTTATTTGATGACTCACAGATTAGAATTAGAACTCAGTTGGACGTCCCCAGCTGCAGCCAACATTCAACCCAGTTCTGAGTCATGTCCATATGTCATTTCTATTGATCATAATAAGTGGTGAAGACTCAAGAGTCCTCTAAGATTAACCTCTCATTAAGAAAAGTGTTTGTGAAGGATTCAGACCCTTAAGACTATTAGTGAACCTCTGTTGAAATGTAGTTGTCTCTGTTATTCTTTATGGAAATACCTATTCCCAAACAATCATATAAAGAAAAAAACATGTTTGTCAGTCTAAAAATGTTTAAATAATTAATGCGATCACTAACTTTGAAGTGTAGGGGAGTTCCAATGGGGGTGTTTGTCGTGATACTCGAGAGCTTTAAAGTCACGAAAGACGCACTTCCTTTTCTAAAAACTCACAGAAGGGAAATATAATGATGAATATGGTGCAATGACATCTCTTAAATGTCATCATGATCTATTTTGTAATTCTAGACCTTACCAAATCTTTCTGGCAAAGGACAAATAATAAAAAGACAGAAAGATAAGCATTTCATTCCACATAAACACTTATTTTGTTCCTTGCATGGTTTTTTATTTTGAAGTGTATCAGTGAATGAATAGGTCATTTCAGAAATAATTTAGAAGTTAATTCTGTCCAAAACAGAATAAAATGACTATAATCTAAATGACAACTTTAATAATGTTCATGTCACAGTGCAAAAATGTAGTCCTTTACAAAAATGAGCAATTATAAAACATTTTTGCCGTACACGGGCACACTGTGCTGTGAAAATAAAACAGATTGTCAAAAAAGTTTAGCATGCTAAATGCTTGCATATTTCACAGGTTAGTTGTTTTAGTCTGATTCAACTTCTTTACAACAAATTACAGAACATTTTATCTCATATTATTATCTCCACGTCCAGGAACATATCCAATATATTTAAATATGGTACTATATGAAGTGCTAATTTTTTAACCATTGCTACTAAACGTTTTGATCTATTATAACTGGTTTGACTTTACCTTTACCGAATGTGAAGTAGTATTTAAATAAACAGCTGAAGGCCTGGTCTCTCAGGCCATATATAAGAGGACTTAGGCATTTAGGAAAAATTATAAACACTAAAAAGCAAAAATACATTACATTTATTGCAGTCGTACGGTCAGTATAAACATAAATAGGTTCTTGGATAACTCCAACTAAAATGGATGATGCCCCAAGGCCCAGCTGTATTAGATGCAACAGAACAGTCTTGTTGGCTTTTTTGGCTGATGCCTTATCACAGGCAGCTGTTTTAGCCACAGCTGCTATTGAAGCATAAGTAAAGATAATAACAAAACATACTGACACAAAAAATATACATGTGAAAGCTATATCGAGTTTCTTATATATCTGCAGTCTAAAAAGAGTAGTTCTTGAACAGAACAAAGACATTGCTGTGTTTGTAGTATCAATGGAATAGAAAATAATCACCTCAGACAGGGACTGAAACAAACCCATGATCCAAACAACACCGAAAGCTAAGTGAGTTCTTTCAAAACTGGTGATTTCTGCATGTCTGAGAGGGATGCATATGGCCACATACCTCTCCAGTGACATCAAAGCCAGATTTAAGGTAGAGACCTGAAAGAGAGCTGTTGCAGCATTGAGAAGAACAAGACAGACATTTTTCATAATTAAAATCCTACTGACACCACATATATACAACAGTACACTCATAAAGAGATTGAGCGTATCGACCCAAAGCATGTGACCAAAGAGAATGTAGCGGGATGTCTCCTGAAAAACAGTCTTTTTCCTCAAAGTGAACAGCATTACCCCATTGACATAAAGGAAAATAACACATGGGGTCACAAACAAAAATGCCTTCATTGGTGCATCTTGATCCAAAATCAACAGAGTCTGAGTGAGGTTCGATTTAGAGGCATTAAACTGATTAGACATTTTCAAACTTGAAGATCAAATTAACCACAGATGCTGCTATAGAACACTGAATAGAGTAGCCTAATACTGCAAAGTCCTTGTAAATGCAAATCTACAGAACACGCTTCCCTCACAGGTGTTGTTGAAGGCACAGATGTCATAGCATCACATTTTAAATACCATCAAACGGAATCCCAGTGGATGCATGGTTTGTGTGCGTGCGTCACAAAGCACACCACAAAAACACACAATAATTTAGATTTTTTCATAGTAACTGCCTGACTATAAATATTGCATAGCACAAACTTTGTTGCGTTGACAGATTTATTCAAACTTACATTAAAACACTATAGAATATGTTACGTAGAAATACAATGAATATGCAATATAGTGCATTTATCAAAATTATCAAAATAAATTTTTCTACCTGACTAACAAGTTTTTGGTAGTGCTGTCAATCAATTAAAAAATTGTCATTTTTTTCTGTAATTAATTGCGATTAATCACGATTAAAAACATTGGTGTTTTTAATATTTTTATATTGTTATAATTTTACAGTTGCTCTACAAATCAATGTAGAAACAACTTAAAGATATTATATTTTAAATATTTGGTTAATGGTATCTTTTTATGAATGAAGGCCAGAATCACTGACACTAATACGGGTACTGATGTCTCTATAAAACTGATTTTTTACATTTTTTTTTAAACATTAATTACAGACATTCAACATTTCGGTATAAAAGATATCAATAGGCTTAAAAAAAAGAACTTTTAATTTAATTTAAATGAAAGGATTAGTTCACTTTCATATGAAAATTTTACTCTACTCACCCTCAAGCCATCCAAGGTGTATATGACTTTCTTCTTTCTGATGAACACAATCTGAGATATTTTGATAAATATCCTGACGCATCCGAGCTTTATAATGGCAGTGAGCGGGATCAATGAGTATGAGCTAAAGAAAGTGCTTTCATCCATATCCATCCATCATAAACGTGTTTTCCACACGGCTCCGGGGGGTTAATAAGGCCTTCTGAAGCAAAGCGATGCGTTTGTGCAAAAAAATATACATATTTAAAAAGTTATGAAATAAAATATCTAGCTTCCGCCAGAGTCTGCAAAGAGAGAGAATGCATTAAATTACCTCACTGCTGCAGATTCATTTCGCCATTGATAGTGTGGTTTAGTGTGATTGTTAAATACATGCTTGAATGATTTTCCACAAGTCAGTCATTTTTGTGTGGTTCATCTCCAATATCTCATCGTCAGACACAAGTTTATATTTTAAAACTTTAGAGAAATATATTTTTGTATCTTAATAATGAAAGAATATTATCAGCTAAAGCCTTTTAGATAACATTTAAATAAGTTTTACCATCAGTTATATAGTATCTACTTTTCTCTCCCTAAATGCATCTCTGTATTACAACTATTTTGCTTTTTGAGACCAAATGTAAAGTAGTATTTAAATAAAGTGCTAAAGGCCTGGTCTCTTAGACCATATATTAGAGGACTTAGACATTTGGGGAAAATCATAAGTGATACAAAGCAAAAATACATTACATTTATTGATGTCATATAGTCAGTATAAACATAAATGAGTTCTTGAATAACTCCAACTAAAATGGATGCAGCACAGAGACCCAGCTGTATTAGATGCAACAGAACAGTCTTGTTGGCTTTTTTGGCTGACATTTTATCACAGGATGCTGTTTTAGCCACAGTTGCTATAGAAGCATAAGAAAAGATAATAACAAAACACACAGATACAAAAAATACACAAGTAAAACCTATATCAAGTTGCTTATAGACCTGTAGCCTGAAGAGAGTAGTTTTTGAGCAGAACAAATGCATTGCTGTGTTTGTATCAATGGAACAAAATATAATAATCTCAGACAGGGATTTAATCCAGCTTAACATCCAAACAACACCAATGGCCATGTTAGTTCTTCCGTAGGTGGTGATTTCTGCATGTCTGAGAGGGATGCAGATGGCCACATACCTCTCCAGAGACATCAAAGCCAGATTTAATATAGAGACCTGATAGATAGCTGTTGCAGCAACAAGAAGGATAAGGCAAAACATTTTCATAACAAAAACCCTACAAAAAGCCAACACAAACAACAGTACACATAACAAGATTGAGCGTATCAACCCAAAGCATGTGACCAAACAAAATGTAACGAGATGCCTCCTGAAAAACAGTCTTTTTCCTCAAAGTGAAGATCATGACTCCATTGACATACAGGAAAATAACACATGAGGACACAGACAAAAATGTTTTCAAATCTCGATCCACCAGTAATATAGTCTGAGTGATGTTAGATTTAGAATCATTAAAATTAGACATATTCAGAAGTATAAAAAAGACAAAAAATGCTGTTATAAAACACTGAATAATACTGTGATCTATAAAGTCTTTGTTACTGCAGATCTCCAGACTTGTGTCACCTCTGTTGTTGAAGGTACAGAGAATGATCAGAGAGTATCACACTTTAAATATCGATGTAAAGTATCTGTCATGAACAACATATAGGAATCCCAGTGGCTGGTTTGTGTGTGTCAAAATGACTTTGGAAAAAAAGTAACCCTTGGTGTGTTTTTCCACAATAAGTGCCTGACTAACAGCATCAAGTATAGCAAATCCCAGTGGTTTATGTTTCCTTGTGAGTTTTTGTGGAAATGTCTTTCTTGAGTTAGTTCTTCTTATAAATTCTTGAATTTATAAGACAGTCTGTGCATTTACGTCAGACTCTGTACTACCTATTTTTAAAAATACAGTAAGGCAAACCATTTCTCTGATCTCGCAGCTGGGAAGATGGTCAGTTAATTTCTAATACATACAAATTTCATTTACGACTTTTAGTTTGTCAAGAGATTTAAAGTGCAGTTTTTCAAGAGTGCACATGTGCTCTAGTACGTAAGAGTGACTGATTGAATCAGTAAATAATAATTCTGTCATGACCCCGGCCTGTGTTCCCCTGGTCTTGTGCGGGCTTATGTTATTTCTTGTTCTGTGCATTGTTTTGTAGTCCTTTGTAGTTTTTTGTGTGGATTAGTTCAGTGATTATTGCCACCTGTATGCAACTTGGTTACCTGAGAAGGGGTAGGAGATGCTGTGTCTTGGTGTTGATGCTATGGGGAATGGCATCAGCGTGACCGGTGTCTGGTGCACAAGAAAACACGCCAATTTTTATTGGCAGATGGCAGTTCATGATGTCACATATGGAGCGCCCATGAGTATAAAAAAGGGGCTCTGAGTTACACGTCATCAACTCTTTTATTTGAAGGAGAAGCGCAGGCAAGCCTGAGGCATGGCAACAAGACTCAGCATCTTGTTCCCCTTCTCAGGGAACTGGGTTGCATATATAACTTGAAGTTACACTTTGAAAGGGAACGTCTCAACGCTGCGTCTGGTGTTGGTGCTATGGGGAACTCAATATTCACTGCACCATGCTGAAGGAATGCCTGCCTTGCTAAGCTGTGAATATGCACAAACAAAATGGGCACATCTTTAAGTGACTCTATGAGTCTAGGCCGGAGTCAAGAGCATGTCAACCCCAAGGGTGCATCCTGTGTGACTTTTGCAAAAAGTTGCATAGTGGTACCTCTCCATAAAGCCAGTATGTACAGGCGCTAGGGCAAAACCTTACTTCCTGTCTCTGTGGGACAGGCCTCAACCTAGAACCCCAAGAGCAGAGCTGTAAGGGGGATACACAACACAGCCTCGGCTATGCTCTGGTATGCATCGCTAGTGTCTCTGCAATATTACCTGAAATGCTCTTAGGGAGCAGCCAAGCGAAGGGAGCATGCGAGTACTAAAAATCTCAGTACTCAATATTTCCACCTGAGAGTTCTGAGAAAGACCACGGACGAGGAGTGGACAGCTACTCATTTCTCTATGATGCAGTCCATCTCTACCCTTCTCCAGTTACACCGTAGTAGGCAACAAATAAATAAAGAGTGATGCCCACAGGCAATCTACCTCTACTGTCAGCACTTCTAACACGGATCATACTGAAAGAGGCCTATTAAAGTACCCATTCAAAGGGGAGTGTACAGTATATCCCTACTTTGAAACCCAACAAATAGTTGGGGAGGGAGGTAAACGAAGTAGAAAGATGCTTGCAGATGCTTAACCACGATAATTTCGTTTAGCAGTGCTCACAGCGCATAAAGAAACAGGCAACAGAGAAAGCAGTTTCCAATATCTGTTTTTTTTTTTTTTTCTATCCATATGCTTAAAATTCAATGCTGGTTGCTATATTTACACTGAACAAAATTATAAACACAACACTTTTGTTTTAGCCCCTAGTTTTCATGAGCTGAACTCAAGATCTAAGACTTTTTCTATGTACACAAAAGGCCTTCTCTCAAATATTGTTCACAAATCTGTCTAAATCTGTGTTAGTGAGCACTTCTCCTTTGCTGAGATAATCCATCCACCTCACAGGTGTGGCATATGAAGATGCTGATTAGACAGCATGATTATTACACAAGTGTGCCTTAGGCTGGAGACAATAAAAGGCCACTCTAAAATGTGCAGTTTTACTGTATTGGGGGGGAATACTCAAGAATACTTTTTGAATTTCTATTTATTTTATTTATTTTATTTTCTATTGCAGTTATAGAGTTTGTTTGCATTTTTTTCCTAGTCATAGTTTTTTTTCCAATTTTTATTTTGCTCGTTTCTATTTATCTCTTATTGACTTGTCTCGAGTCTTGTCTTGTGTTGGTTCCTGCCCTGCCCTGTATCCTGAGTTCCTGGCCACTGACTCCCACTGCCTGGCAGTAGGACTGGTACAGATATCTGAGATCTACATCAAGCTACGAGTTCCTTGTGTTCCTGCCTGGTCTTTCCTTTGGAGATGCCTCTATTGTACTCAAGTCATCGCCAATTACTGACGGTCTCAGTGGTCATCCTTCCTGCCTGTCATCGTGCTGTCTGCCCTACTGTTCAAACTGTTCAAACATTTATTTGTGATCTTGTCTCTTTCGTGTGAATTTGAGCATTCTTCACTCCATTGCTCTTTCAGTTACAGTGAGTTTCTGTTCATCTGTTTTATTTAGAGACCATGTCTCACTCCCGTATATAATGCTAGTAGTATAGTGGTATTGAAGAAATGGGCTCACAGGGTTGGGTCACTGATAGTGAAGCTCCGCCGTGCTGCTTTCTGTCTGCGAGATAGCTCACGGCTGATGTGTGCTTCATTGTCATTTCTTGGCCCAGGCAGACGGAACTATTGATCTTTTTAAAACCGATATAGATGGAGCTATTCGTGACTTGATGGTTTTTCATCCACATTGTCTTTGATCGGTTCATTTGTTTTATAATATAGATGCAAATAGTATATGCCACTATTAGCATTATGTATAGCATCTAACTATCTACACTTAATGCTAACACTAACACAAAAAATACACAAGTGAAGGCTAAATCCAGATTCTCATATATCCGCAGTCTAAAGAAAGTATTTCTTGAGCAGAACAAAGGCATGGCTGTGTTTGTAGTGTCAATGGAATAGAAAATAATTAACTCAGACAAGCACTGAATCAAACCTATCATCCAAACAACACCAATGGCCATGTTAGTTCTTCTGTAACTGGTGATTTCTGCATGTCTGAGAGGGATGCAGATGGCCACATACCTCTCCAGTGACATCAAAGCCAGATTTAGTAAGGCAACCTGATAGAGAGCTTGTGCAGCCGTGAGAAGAGTGAGACAGACATTTTTCATAATAGTAATGCTACTAACAGCAGATACAAACAACAGTGAACTCATAAAGAGATTAAGTGTATCAAGCCAAAGCATGTGACCAAACAGAATGTAGCGCGATGCCTCCTGAAAAACAGTCTTTTTTCTCAAGGTGAAGATCATGACGGCATTGACATAGAGGAAAATAACACATGTGGTCACAAACAAGGCCGCCTTCAGCGGTGCATCTCGATCCGCCAGCGGTACAGTCTAAGTGAAGTTCGATTTAGATTCAATAAAATTAGGCATATTCATAAAAGTAAGACATGAAGACGTTGACCACAGGAGCACTGGTATAGCACACTGACTCAGAACAAAACTGCAATCTACAATGTCCTTGTAACCACAAATCTCCAGGCTAGCGTGTTGTTGAAGGCACAGCGAGAGAAAGATCAGAGATCTGTCAGAGCCTCACACTTTCAGTATTGTTAAAGGGTTAGTTCACCCAAAAATGAAAATTATGTCATTAATGACTCACCCTCATGTCGTTCCAAACCCGTAAGACCTCCTTTCATCTTCGGAACACAGTTTAAGATATTTTAGATTTANAGAGAGCTTGTGCAGCCGTGAGAAGAGTGAGACAGACATTTTTCATAATAGTAATGCTACTAACAGCAGATACAAACAACAGTGAACTCATAAAGAGATTAAGTGTATCAAGCCAAAGCATGTGACCAAACAGAATGTAGCGCGATGCCTCCTGAAAAACAGTCTTTTTTCTCAAGGTGAAGATCATGACGGCATTGACATAGAGGAAAATAACACATGTGGTCACAAACAAGGCCGCCTTCAGCGGTGCATCTCGATCCGCCAGCGGTACAGTCTAAGTGAAGTTCGATTTAAATTCAATAAAATTAGGCATATTCATAAAAGTAAGACATGAAGACGTTGACCACAGGAGCACTGGTATAGCACACTGACTCAGAACAAAACTGCAATCTACAATGTCCTTGTAACCACAAATCTCCAGGCTAGCGTGTTGTTGAAGGCACAGCGAGAGAAAGATCAGAGATCTGTCAGAGCCTCACACTTTCAGTATTGTTAAAGGGTTAGTTCACCCAAAAATGAAAATTATGTCATTAATGACTCACCCTCATGTCGTTCCAAACCCGTAAGACCTCCTTTCATCTTCGGAACACAGTTTAAGATATTTTAGATTTAGTCCAAGAGCTTTCTGTCCCTCCATTGAAAGTGTTTGTACGGTGCACTGTCCATGTCCAGAAAGATAATAAAAACATCATCAAAGTAGTCCATGTGACATCAGTGGGTTAGTTAGAAGTTTTTGAAGCATCGAAAATACATTTTGGTCCAAAAATAACAAAAACTACGACTTTATTCAGTATTGCCTTCTCTTCCGGAAACCTTTCCATTGAATTGATTCCATTGAATCCTTGGAAAGGATTCCGGAAGAGAAGACAATACTGAATAAAGTCGTAGTTTTTGTTATTTTTGGACCAAAATGTATTTTTTGTTTTTAAATCTCTTAATGGTCAAGCCCCATCTTATATCTCGGCTCATCTTATTCCTTCTTCATCCTCCAGATCTTTAAGATCTTCTGATAGAGCTCTCTTGGTTGTCCCTCGTTCACGTTTAAAAACGAAGGGTGATAGGGCTTTTTCTATTGCGGCCCCCCGTCTCTGGAACCAACTTCCACTGGACATTCGCCTTGCACCTTCCATTACAACTTTTAAAATGAAGTTGAAAACATATCTTTATTCCCAGGCATTTTAATTGGATTTTGTCTGTTTCATTGTTTTATTGTATTATCTGCTTTGTTTATTTTATGTTTATGTTTATGTTTATCTTTGACTCTGTTCAGCACTTTGGTCAGCTCTGCTGTGATAAATGTGCTATATAAATAAACTTTACTTACTTACTTACTTCCGAAGATGAAAGGAGGTCTTACGGTTGTGGAACGACATGAGGGTGAGTCATTAATGACATAATTTTCATTTTTGGGTGAACTAACCCTTTAAGCAAATTATTATGTCACAATGTACGTATTGAACCCCAGTGGCCGCTTTGTGTGTGTTTACTTTGTCCTCAGAAGTTTGTACTACATCCCGATTGAGAATGTGATTGCTTTTAAAAAACAGCTTTATAAAAGTGAATCTAATATGAATGAATTTGATATCTAATGAAAATTATTCTGTTCAAAATGTGGCCATTTATTCTGTATATTTCTTCTCTGCCAATAATCAAGAGCTTATGCTCTTAGAAAAAAAGGTATAAAAGCTATCACTGGGATGGTACCCTTTCAAAAGGTATTAATAAGTACCATATAGGTACTAATATGTACATTTAGGTACTTATATGTACTGTTAAGGTACTAATATGTACCTAAATAAGGTACAAACCTTTTTTTCTGATCTGCATTTCTATATTTAAAATTTTGCCACAAAATTTGAATGATGTAAATCAAATAACATGATGTCCTTAGTATGGAAGCTTGTTTCCACTATGGAATAATAATAATAATAATAATAAAACAATTGTGACTTTTTCCCTTGCAATTAGGAGTTTATATCTCACAATTCTGAATTTTTCCCAAGTCTTGCAAGTTATAATCTCAGAATTGTGAGAAAATAAAGTCAGAATTGTGAGATAAAAGTCACAGTTACTTTATTTTATTTTTTTATTCCATGGTAGAAACATTGCATGTATTTGAGTTAAGTGTATTTACATAGACTATCTATACCCTTCAGGGCTATATATTTTGTGGTCAAAGAACGATATACAATAGAAATTCAGAAGATGAGTTCATGTACATTGGTAAACAACAACAAATTACATCACAGCTGTGCATTATAAGAGAATATAGTAAATTCTTTTCTCATACACATTAAATTCCATGAGGTTAATGCCTTAATACATTTATCAGTATGCATGTGTGTGTAAATGCAGGGTCTTGATGAATTCACAGTACAGTATGTCCTCCTAATCACCACAAAGGCATTTAATCAAAATAAATCATAGGGCCAGTTTAAAATGATTGATAGAGTAATAGGTTTTGCAGATGCATTGGAAAGGAGGTACAGCAGAGCAGTCATGTCAAACAGTATATGGATAAACTCTATTAAGACACGTGGACAAGAAAAAAACATCAAAACAGTTAAAAGATTAAATCAAAAACTGTGCATGTATTGTTACAGACCACTGAACAATAATCAACTCTATTATTTGTATAAGTAAAAGGAAGAGCTGTGAAAGATTGCACAAACACATCATATGAGTTTTTGTTTGTGAACAAATGACAGACATAATGCTACAAGATGCTTTAACGGTTGCACATTTATTTGTCTGATTTCATAGATTTACAGAAAGATTGGAGTCTTAAAGTCTCATTTCAGCTATTGTGAATTCATTGACAGTGTGATAAAAGCAGTTGTCATAATGTATAAGATTAAATGGACAACAAATATTTTACATCCCATATCTGTGGTTACTGCGCTGGAAAACATTGTGACAAGTGTGGTTTAGTGTGATTGTTAAATACATGCTTGAATGATTTTCCACAAGTCAGTCATTTTTGTGTGGTTCATCTCCAATATCTCATCGTCAGACACAAGTTCATATTTTAAAATTGTAGAGAAATATATTTGTGTATCTTAATAATGAAAGGACATTATCAACTTAAGCTTTTAGATAACATTTAAATAAGTTTTACCATCAGTTATATAGTATCTACTTTTCTCTCTCTAAATGCATCTCTGTATTACAACTATTTTGCTTTTTGAGACCAAATGTAAAGTAGTATTTAAATAAAGTGCTAAAGGCCTGGTCTCTTAGACCATATATAAGAGGACTTAGACATTTGGGGAAAATCATAAACACTACAAAGCAAAAATACATTACATGTAATGATGTCATATAGTCAGTATAAACATAAATGAGTTCTTGAATAACTCCAACTAAAATGGATGCAGCACAGAGACCCAGCTGTATTAGATGCAACAGAACAGTCTTGTTGGCTTTTTTGGCTGACATTTTATCACAGGATGCTGTTTTAGCCACAGTTGCTATAGAAGCATAAGAAAAGATAATAACAAAACACACAGATACAAAAAATACACAAGCGAAACCTATATCAAGTTGCTTATAGACCGGTAGCCTGAAGAGAGTAGTTTTTGAGCAGAACAAATGCATTGCTGTGTTTGTATCAATGGAACAAAATATAATAATCTCAGACAGGGATTTAATCCAGCCTATCATCCAAACAACACCAATGGCCATGTTAGTTCTTCCGTAGGTGGTGATTTCTGCATGTCTGAGAGGGATGCAGATGGCCACATACCTCTCCAGAGACATCAAAGCCAGATTTAATATAGAGACCTGATAGATAGCTGTTGCAGCAACAAGAAGGATAAGGCAAAACATTTTCATAACAAAAACCCTACAGACAGCCAACACAAACAACAGTACACTCATAACAAGATTGAGCGTATCAACCCAAAGCATGTGACCAAACAAAATGTAACGAGATGCCTCCTGAAAAACAGTCTTTTTCCTCAAAGTGAAGATCATGACTCCATTAATGTACAGGAAAATAACACATGAGGACACAGACAAAAATGTTTTCAAATCTCGATCCACCGGTATTATAGTCTGAGTGATGTTAGATTTAGACTCATTAAAATTAGACATATTCAGAAGTATAAAAAAGACCAAAAATGCTGTTATAAAACACTGAATAATACTGTGATCTATAAAGTCTTTGTAACTGCAGATCTCCAGACTTGTGTCACCTCTGTTGTTGAAGGTACAGAGAATGATCAGAGAGTATCACACTTTAAATATCTGTAAAGCATCTGTCATGAACTACGTATGGAATCCCAGTGGCTGGTTTGAGTGTGTCAAGATGACTGTGGAAAAAAAGTAACCCTTGGTGTGTTTTTCCACAATAAGTGCCTGAATAGCAAATCCCAGTGGTTTATGTTTCCTTGTGAATTTTTGTGGAAATGTCTTTCTTGAATTAATTCTTGAATTTATAAGACAGTCTGTACATTTACCTCAGACTCTGTACTACCTATTTTTAAAAACACAATAATGTAAGGAACCCCGCATCGGCCCAAAAACGGAGTCCGACGGCGTTGGGCGAAGGTTAACGCGTGTATGCCTTTTCAGCGCCCCTGTGAAGTTTACTTAATTTCACTCGTTTAATCTGACTCCAATTTCAAATGATTCTTATTCTTAGGTTGTGCTTCCAATTAGAAATTAATCATTAGTTATGCCTCAATTTAGATTTTTGATTATTCTGATTACCTTATAGTTTCAATTATTTCGTTCACTGCAGTCCCGGTATCGCTTTAGAAGAGTCACTTTGGCCAACTTTGCTCTTCCCGGACACAAACTCGTCAGTTCTGACCTTACACATTGGATGCAGGGTAAATATCTACCTTTAAGTCGGTCGTGCTCTGCTTACTCATAACAAAAAGCATAGTTTTTATATATTTACGAAAACTGCAACTTATTTAAGGCAGCGATAGTCAGAAATCGAAATGGACTTAATTTATGTGCCCCATGCTCCATCTATTAAACCTTTCGTATGAACAATCCTGAACACAGATTTGAGGTAATACATTCGCTTTGATCTACTAGAAATAATGAATAAAGAATAATACAGAATAAACCATTTTATTTGTCAAGTAAAAATGTATCATGCCATTTACGTTACAGTTAGACAATCAGAAGCCAATTCAGAAATAGTGAATGCATAACATCAGTTGAAATGCATATACACACAGACATGGGTGAATGTCTTCAGACATTCACCCATCTCTGTGGGGGCCTCTGGCTACAGAAGATCCCCCTCACTGCTTTGCACTTTACCTTTTATACCAGGACCAGAACAAAAGGATTGTACATTTTTATTACACCAACCCCTGTTTTGGGGGAGAGAAGTGGGTTTTCACAAAAGGCACCAAAAGATAGGACAGAATTTTCCTTAGGTTTAAATCTTCTTCATAATACCAGTGACTGCTGTGAAATTGAGACCATTTTACCAATCGCACTGAGACCTTTAAAAAGATACCAAACATGAAAGGGGAAAACAATATATATACAAGTTACATTATACATAGAACATAAACTTTCAGTGACTTGAGGCAGGGGGAAGGAGAGTTTGTGTGTGTGTGGGGGGGTTGCATACTGTAGATGTGTGGGGGCAAGGCGTTGTCCTATGCTATTCTTTGAAGATCTTCTCTCCAGATAAGCTTTATTGCTTTATCGCAGGATGATTGATCTCAGTTTTCGTTTAGCAGGAAAATCAAGCCTTACAGTAAGGCAAAACATTTGTCTGATCTCGCAGCTGGGAAGATGGTCAGTTAATGACAGATGGTCAGTTCATTTCTAATACATAGAAATTTAATTTACGTCTTTTAGTTTGTCAAGAGATTTAAAGTGTGCATGCCTCAAATACAGGATTTACCCTATTATACATTATTGTTTCACCTATTAATTCGTGTCGATAGTCTACAAACAAAGCATCAGGCTGTCTTTGAGTTCATAAGAACTCAAGTTACTCGTCAGGCTACAGAAGAATACCAAAATTCCTCCGTTAAAGTAGGTCTAATACATCGAGAGTCACGCAGACCTATAACAACCCAGCCATAACACATAATTGCGAATAACATGCCTCAACTTAACACAGGCCTGGGGTCAGCTTCCTTTGCTGTTCGAGTTAACATGTACTAAACATGAGTGGAATTTGAACCGCAGCGCCCCCACAGCTTGATGCTCATGACAAGAATAGCATGTATAGTTATCTTTATTGAAGTGAATTAAATCACCGTCATGCATGAATGAATGATATTTTTGCAATTTTACACATAATAATCCATGATGATCACATTACACAAAACTGAAATTGCGCATCAAAATAACACATTGTCAATATTTTTTGAAACCCCCCTAAATTTCACAAATCATGTTTTCAGGGGAGCCCATGTCTTATTAAGGGGAGCCGAGCTCCCCCTAGCTGCCCCGTAGTTCGCACCCTGGCTTATTATTATTTATTTCTTGTTCTGTGCATTGTTTTTTTAGTTCCTTTGTAGTTTTTTTGTGTGGATTAGTTCAGTGATTATTGCCACCTGTATGCAACTCAGTTACCTGAGAAGGGGTAGGAGACGTGGTGGTGATGCTATGGGGAATGGCATCAGCGTGACCGGTGTCTGGCGCACAAGTAAACACGCCAATATTCACTGGCAGATGGCAGTTCATGATGTCACATGCAGACTGCCCATGAGTATAAAAAAGGGGGCCTGAGTTACACGTCATCAACTCTTTTATTTGAAGGAGAAGCGCAGGCAAGCCTGAGGCATGGCAACGAGACTCAGCATCTTGTTCCCCTTCTCAGGGAACTGGGTTGCATATATAACTTGAAGTTACACTTTGAAAGGGGATGTCTCAACGCTGCGTCTTGGTGTTGGTGCTATGGGGAGCTCAATATTCACTGCGCCATGCTGAAGGAATGCCTGCCTTGCTAAGCTGTGAATATGCACAAACAAAATGGGCACATCTTTAAGTGACTCTATGAGTCTAGGCCGGAGTCAAGAGCATGTCAACCCAAAGGGTGCATCCTGTGTGACTTCTGCAAAAAGTTGCATAGTGGTACCTCTCCCTAAAGCCAGTATGTACAAGCGCTAGGGCAAAACCTTACTTCCTGTCTCTGTGGGACAGGCCTCAACCTAGAACCCCAAGAGCAGAGCTGTAAGGGGGATACACAACACAGCCTCGGCTATGCTCTGGTATGCATCTCTAGTGTCTCTGCAATATTACCTGAAATGCTCTTAGGGAGCAGCCAAGCGAAGGGAGCATGCGAGTACTAAAAATCTCAGTACTCAATATTTCCACCTGAGAGTTCTGAGAAAGACCTCGGATGAGGAGTGGACAGCTACTAATTTCTCTATGATGCAGTCCATCTCTACCCTTCTTCAGTTACACCGTAGTAGGCGACAAATAAATAAAGAGTGATGCCCACAGGCAATCTACCTCTACTGTCAGCACTTCTAACACGGATCATACTGAAAGAGGCCTATTAGAGTACCCATCCAAAGGGGAGTGAACAGTATATCCCTACTTTGAAACCCAACAAATAGTCGGGGAGGGAGGTAAATGAAGTAGAGAGATGCTTGCAGATGCTTGACCACGATAATTTTGTTTACCGTGAATCAACCCTAAGGCGGTACCTGTCTAGGGGAAAACGTTTAGCATTTTCTGCCAATAACAACTCTCATCTACCAAGCAACCCACCCACAGGGGAGCGCACAATTCTACTATTATAGACTCCACCAAGGGGGAGAATAAGAAAATGAGAGAATCGGATGCTCTCGCGATCTACCATTCTAACTTTTATTTGTTAGCTGTATCCTAGAAAAAGATCCAAGCAGGGTGACTGACCTATGCAGCAAGAGAGAGATGCCAAGGCAATCTAGCTCTACACACAGACCCACTGACAAATGCTTCTCCAAATCTCGGAGGGGCAAGTGAAGGGGGCTGGATGTCCTTGGAAATATGGCTGCCCTCCAATGGCTTACCTGAAAGTATCCTGCCGAATATGTAACGAGGCGGGACTCAGGGTAGGATCCATTTGCAAGCTTTTATTAAACAGTGTTCGTAGTAGACAGACAATGGTAGAGCAACAGCAGACAGGTATGGCAGAGAGCAGGCAATAGGTCAGGGCGGGCAGATAACAATAGTAAGTTCAAGACAGAGCAAATAATACAAAGGGCAGGCAGCAGAGAATCGTATACGGGGAACAAACAGGGTCAACAACAAGCAGGCAAACAAGATAACAGACGCTCAGAAATGTAACCATAGTAAACAAGACCTCGCAATGAGTGTGAGGATGTGAATGGCTTAAATAGTCCAGGTAATGTGGTGCAGCTGGGTGTGGTGATAAGTGATTGCTGGAGTGAGTGCAGGTGATTGCCGGGGAGGATTTTGTGAAATGTAGTCCAGGAACGACTGGAACTAACCGACGGACTGGAGTACGTAGCAACCGGCGGACTTGAGTGCATAGCGACCGGCGGACTTGAGTGCGTAGCGACGGGCGGGCTTGAGTGCGAAGCGACCGGCGGGGTTGAGTGCGAAGCGACCGGCGGGCTTGAGTGCAAAGCCGCCGGCGGGCTTGAGTGCGAAGCTGGCGGGTCTGAGTGCGTAGCGGCCGACGGAGGCTTCGGAATGCCAATCGGAGACGTGACGTGACTCTGGGCGAACAGCAGAGACATGACGTGGCTCTGGGCGATCAGCGGAGATGTGACGTGACTCTGGGCAATCAGCGGAGACTTGACTTGGTGTTGTTCTTGTGGTAGCCGCCATCTTGTGAGTGCTTTCTAGCGCGGCAGCCATTACATGAGTGGACAAGGTGTCGCATTCCTCCCCAACACTAAGAGTAAAGGGAGAGCCAACAGTCAATAATGCAAATTCCAAAAAGCAACTAAATGATGAACGCGGACCCTCTTGTCTAAGTTTGGTCTGAATAGGTTGGTTAACGCCATCACAAAAAAAGTCTATCAGCACACAGTCCAGCAGATCAGAACAATAAGCAATGTCCAAATATTCCTTAATATAATCCTCCAACGATCGTGTGCCCTGCGTGAGCCATAATAACAGTTGTGCAACATTCCTACCCGGCCAGTGTTCTCCAGAAGAAGCTGCTGGATCCTTGTGTTGGCGAGGTCTTCTGTAACGAGGCGGGACTCAGGGTAGGATCCATTTGCAAGCTTTTATTAAACAGTGTTCGTAGTAGACAGGCAATGGTAGAGCAACAGCAGACAGGTATGGCAGAGAGCAGGCAGAATCGTAGTCGGAGAACAGGCAATAGGTCAGGGCGGGCAGATAACAATCATAAGTTCAAGACAGAGCAAATAATCCAAAGGTGTCTGAACGTCACTTATGTCATGTAATATTGTTGTGTGAAGCAAAGTTGTGTGTGAAGTGCTCTCTCTCTTTTTCTCTCGCTCTCCCCCTGTTGCTCCGTGCTAATTGATGTAAACAGGTGCAGCTGTTTACGTGGGTGGAGCCGATGATCATTCAGAGGATAAAAGCTTGGAGGGAAGACTGTTTGATGAGTTCCCTCTCCTGCTTCCTTGGTGTTGTTGTACCAGTCAAGTGTGCGTGAGGCTGCTGGATTAGCCTTTCAACAAAATCCTTGTGTGGAGTACAAATTGTTAGCGGTATAGGCCGGTAAATGTTCAATTGCCCTTTTCCATGCAGACCGTTTGTTAGTGGGAGGCCCTTCTTTTGTTTAATGAATATTTTCTCATGTTTTTCTGTTAAAGGTGCTAAAGAGGATGTTTTGTTTTATACATTTTTGCTATATTACTTGAAACTGTCTTTACTAACTGATAAAAGACTATTTATTAGGTGCACTGAAAGTAATATTATTAATATACATCATCTGTGCACGAGGTAGGGCCTTAAAAACATCAGCCAATCGTTTACGCGATCATCGGCTTTAAGTCGCGCACACACTTAACGATTGTAAGCCCGATTATGAATGTAAATTGATACGATTACAGTCGGTGTTCAAATTCCATGTGAAAGTATATAAATCTGCTTCAGGAGCAGGAAACAATCGCTGTATGTTGAGCACAGTCTTAGAATGTTTTAGCTAGTCGTTAAATGTGTGCCCGGCTTAATAACACAGCGAATGCCGGTTATAAACACTCGTGTTCCAATACTCGTGCACGAGTTTTGGGAGGCGTTCCCTTGAAAAGAGCTGTGAAGGAGGGGGGTTGTTCTTATGCATGCGCTCATTTAAAAAACTCAGTCGACAAAAAGAACCTCTGTACCACCTTTAAGCAGGGAGGTAAGATTTGTGTTTTTGTTTTGTTATTTCTTTCCAGGAAAGATTTTTAAAAATAGGTAGATCCCTTATCTTTTGTTTATTGTTTTGGCTGTCCCACTGACTTTAAGCCAGCCTTTATTTTCTTAATTTAAGAAATAAACATTTCCTCTCTGATTCTACTTGTGACATTGTGGTGTTTGCGGGAGCAGGAGACGGGACTCCGGGCGACACATGTTAAAATGTGTCGCTCTCTATGTTGCGACCGAATGCTGTGTTTGTGGGGTTCGTAACAGGCAGGCAGCAGAGAGTCGTATACGGAGAACAAACAGGGTCAACAACAAGCAGGCAAACAAGATAACAGATGCTCAGAAATGTAACCATAGTAAACAAGACCTCGCAATGAGTGTGAGGATGTGAATGGCTTAAATAGTCCAGGTAATGTGCTGCAGCTGGGTGTGGTGATTAATGATTGGTGGAGTGAGTGCAGGTGATTGCCAGGGAGGATTCTGTAGTCCAGGAACGACTGGAACTGTGACAGAATACATGAATGCACCGGCTACATAATCAAGCAGTGCTCACAGCGCACAAAGAAACAGACAACAGAGAAAGCGGTTTCCAATATCTGTTTTTTTTGTTGTTGTTGTTGTATCCACATGCTTAACTCTCTGGAGTTGGGTAACGCGCCGGCGCGTTTTGCAGGATTTTTTTCACATTGCAGCAAAACAGACTTAAAATGCTCCGTCATTTTTTGTCATAGAGACATAAGTAATATATCAATTGAAACTATAGAATATTTTCTTTTATTTGTGTACACTCAGAGTAAAAACTAAATGTTGTGCTTTTTGCAAAATAAAGAAAACTAACATGATGCGTGATCTCTCATCTCCCTCTGAACGAAGTCCAATCTGATAGTTCTCAGAAAATGAACTGTAACTTAATGAATACTAATGACACAAAAATGAGACTTATGTCTAAAAAAACGTTGAAATGTCATGTTTTAAATCGTGTAAGTCAAATCGAAAACAAATATTCTCTGTTTATGTAATCTGTATGAAAAGAGACATGTCAGACCTCCGTGATTCAGCTCATTATCCGCTAATGCAGCCACGCCCACGGAGTGAGCGCTATTCAGACGCAAATTCTGAGGCAATACATGTATACATCGTCTCAATCGTGTATTTATTGTCTTCAAAAGTGTTTTGAATAGCCATAGTTAGCGATCTCTGGAAGCCTGTTAGTTCCTGGATTGTCACATGGCCTGTTCTTCTTTAGGAGGTATTTGTGGACTAAAGGTGCACAGAGCGCCCTCCGGCTGCAAGTATGAATTGAAAACACAGTATCCAGCACTCATAGTGATGACAATAAATATTGAATAAATATTACTCCTCTGTATAGAAAACTGACATAAACATATGATAATCCATCAATATTTCTCCAAATGTGCATGCTTTTAAGCTAAAAAGCTATATGAAATGCCATAGAGGTAACATAATTGTTCAGACACTTTGCATCACAGAAATACATTATATTTTAAAGTATATAACAGAATACCATTATTTTAAGTTGTAATAATATTTCACAGTATTGCTGTTTTTTCTGTATGTTTGATATACACCACGATGAGCTTGAGACATGTTCACAGAGGGTTTTTTCACAGCCTACCTGACTGAAAGAGCTCATTCATATGCAGGTCATTACAGCTCTTTATGCGATTCTTTTGTCTTCTCAGGTGTGAATTATCCATTATTCATGATGATTCACGCCTCCACGCATACTGTGTTTCTTGACAAGAAGTGTCTTACAAAAACTAAATCAATATATTGTTTTATATGAACGAGTAGGCAGGATCATTTTTACATAATTTTGAAGCAAAAACTCTTGTCTACAACCTCCAATACCCAGAAGTCTTGTGAACACAGATTTTATATATTTTTTTGGCCTTATTTCAGTGACTTAAGTTTTTTTGTTTTTTCAATAACCACGCATAAACGTTTTTCATTCAAAAACACAAACATGTACATACATGTTCCTCACATATTATGGTAGCCTAGTTTGTGCTAAATACAGTGTAATGACACTTGTGTCAATAATATGTTTATGAACAACTGAAAAAAGCAAAAATGTCAGGGTATGTCAAAACTTCTCCAGGCCCCAAATCAGCCTCAGACTCCAGAGGGTTAAAATTCGCTGCTGGTTGCTATATTTACACTGAACAAAATTATAAACGCAACACTTTTGTTTTTGCCCCTATTTTTCATGAGCTGAGCTCAAAGAGCTAAGACTTTTTCTATGTACACAAAAGGCCTATTTCTCTCAAATATTGTTCATAAATCTGTCTAAATCTGTGTTAGTGAGCACTTCTCCTTTGCCGAGATAATCCATCCACCTTACAGGTGTGGCATATCAAGATGCTGATTAGACAGCATGATTATTGCACAAGTGTGCCTCAGGCTGGCCACAATAAAAGGCCACTCTTAAATGTGCAGTTTTATCACACAGCACAATGCCACAGATGTCGCAAGTTGAGGGAGCGTGCAATCGGCATGATGACTGCAGAAATGTCCACCAGAGCTGTTGCCCGTGAATTGAATGTTCATTTCTCTACCATAAGCCGTCTTCAAAGGTGTTTCAGAGAATTTGACAGTACATCCAACCGGCCTCACAACCGCAGACCACATGTAACCACACCAGCCCAGGACCTCCACATCCAGCATCTTCACCTCCAAGATCATCTGAGACCAGCCACCCGGACAGCAGCTGCAACAATCGGTTTGCATAACCAAAGAATTTTTGCACAAACTGTCAGAAACCATCTCAGGGAAGCTCATCTGCATGCTCGTCATCCTCATCGGGGTCTTGACCTGGCTGCAGTTCGTCGTTGTAACCGTCTTGAGTGGGCAAATGCTCACATTCGATGGTGTCTGGCACTTTGGAGAGGTGTTCTCTTCATGGACGAATCCCGGTTTTCACTGTACAGGACAGATGGCAGACAGCGTGTATGGCGTCGTGTGGGTGAGCGGTTTGCTGATGTCTACGTTGTGGATCGAGTGCCCCATGGTGGAGGTGGGGTTATGGTATGGGCAGGCGCATGTTATGGACAACGAACACAGGTGCATTTTATTGATGAAATTTTGAATGCACAGAGATACCGTGACGAGATCCTGAGGCCCATTGTTGTGCCATTCATCCACGACCATCACCTCATGTTGCAGAATGATAATGCACGGCCCCATGTTGTAAGGATCTGTACACAATTCCTGGAAACTGAAAACATCTCAGTTCTTGCATGGCCAGCATACTCACCAGACATGTCACCCATTGAGCATGTTTGGGATGCTCTGGATTGACGTATACGACAGCGTGTTCCAGTTCCTGCCAATATCCAGCAACTTTGCACAGCCTTTGAAGAGGAGTGGACCAACATTCCACAGGCCACAGTCAACAACCTGATCAACTCTATGCGAAGGAGATGTGTTTCACTGCGTGAGGCAAATGGTGGTCACACCAGATACTGACTGCTTTTTGGACCCTCCCAATTCTGTAAAACTGCACATTTTGAAGTGGCCTTTTATTGTCTCCAGCCTAGGGCACACCTGTACAATAATCCTGCTGTATAATCAGCATCTTGATATGCCACACCTGTGAGGTGAATGGACTATCTTGGCAAAAGAGAAGTGCTCACTAACACGGATTTAGACAGATTTGTGAACAATATTTGAGAGAAGGCCTTTTGTGTACATAGAAAAAGTCTTAGATCTTGAGTTTAGCTCATGAAAAACGGGGGCAAAAACAAAAGTGTTGCATTTATAATTTTGTTCAGTGAAGATCCTCCCTCAGGAGGGGGCCATGGATGATAATGTAGGGTTGGGGTTCTCAACACCAACAGAGACCCCAACGGAAGGAGAGGGCTATATCTCCTGGCAGCTGCTGACTTCCATTTGAGTATTCAATTGACTATTAAGAAGCACCAAAAATTACATAAGAAATTGTGCTGACAACAGAATCAGTGTTGTGGAGAGTAAGGCCCCATTCACTTTTCCATTCCACCGCCCTACTTTTCCATTGTTTTCCATGTAAACACATGCTAGACTTACTGTTTTTTAAGGTGAGTGGTGCTAGCCCTTAAGCCCGGGATACACTGCACGATTTTAGCAATCCTATAAGATCATTACTTTATCATACTGTGCGACATGTATCTACTAAACTTGGGTACGACATGCATGTAGACTGTACGATGATGACACCTGTTGACTTGTAGGCTACGATGCAAGTTTCTATAGAAGAATAAAATGCTATCAGCATGTGCTAGTGGTAAAAGCGATGAAAAAAAAAGGGTAAAGAGCATGAGGTAAGTAGTTTTAAATTTTAGCACCATGTCGCGTTGATTTCATATTGCATTTTTATTGGCTGGTCAGTAGACATAGGTCGTAGCAGCAAACACACTGTGCGTTGATCATGCTGAATTTCTGACACATCTATAATTCAGATTTTTAATCTCCGTATCCGCTTACATATATTTATATATATAATCTACTTTTAATCCCTATAATAAAACTGTATAATTCAGATTTTGATCTCCATATCCATTTACATATATTATATATATCTTCCAAGGGGTTTTTTCCCTCCTAGGACTTTTTTCCCAGTGTTACCACACTGGGTTTTTCTCCTAGGGGGTTTTTTCCACCCCTGGGAGTCAGCCGACATTGGCTTAATGTAGCACCATCTTGTATATGTTACATATTACCACGCTTGCTTGTACAGCTTATTTTTAACCACTTATCTTTTTTCTGTGCTTCTAATATGTAAAGCTGCTTTGAAACAATTACCAATTGTAAAAAGCGCTATATAAATAAATTTGACTTGACTTGACTTGACACCGTCAGAAAATGATCGTAGACTATCTCTGGTCGCAAGACCGGGAAAACAGCCGTCTTTTAACCTCTCTCATTGTACGACATAGGACCACCGATTAAGAGCCACGATCACAGAAATCGCCACGATTGTTTCACGATGGCAATCTTTCGTCTTGGACAGCCAAAAATCGTGCAGTGTATCCCGGGCTTTATTTAGTCCTTGTCTAGTCTTTGTTTGCTTGAGTGTGTTCACCTGTTCCTCATCTGCTTTGCTCCCTTCATATTGTGCTCCTTTCCCTCATGTTGTTGCTGGTTTGTTGTGTGTGTTCTTTTTGTGCCTTGTGTTTTGCCAAGCCTAGTCTTGAATTTATTCCCTTGATAGTTTTTGCTCCAGTCTAGTTTCAGGTTTTTGTTGTATTTTTTTTTTTTAAATAAAGTTTAAATTAAGTTTAAATAAGTTTTATTTTTTGGGTTCTCTCTAGTTATTGCTTTTGTTTCTCTAGCTTAAGTTCCTATTTTTCTCTCTAGTTTTCTGCAAAGTTGCAGTCTATTTTTTTTTTCTTTTGTTTTATGTCTAGTCATTTATTCCTAGAATTTATTTCTATTCAATAAAATTAGGCATATTCATAAAAGTAAGACATGAAGACGTTGACCACAGGAGCACTGGTATAGCACACTGACTCAGAACAAAACTGCAATCTACAATGTCCTTGTAACCACAAATCTCAAGGCTAGCGTGTTGTTGAAGGCACAGCGAAAGAAAGATCAGAGATCTGTCAGAGCCTCACACTTTCAGTATTGTGCTAATCATTATGTTACAATGTACGTATTGAACCCCAGTGGCCGCTTTGTGTGTGTGTTTACTTTGTCCTCAGAAGTTTGTACTACATCCCGATTGAGAATTGAGCTTATGCTCTCAGAAAAAAAGGTATAAAAGCTATCACTGGGATGGTACCCTTTCAAAAGGTATTAATAAGTACCATATAGGTACTAATATGTACATTTTAGGTACTTATATGGACTGTTAAGGTACTAATATGCACCTAAATAAGGTACAAAGGTGTACTTTTTGAGAAAGTACTGCCCCAGTGACAGCCTTTGTACCTTTTTTTTCTGATCTGCATTTCTTAAATTTTGCCACAAAATTTGAATGATGTAAATCAAATAACATCATGTCCTTAGTATGGAAGCTTATTATTATTTCCACTATGGAATAATAATAATAATAATAAAAATTGTGACTTTTTATCTAACAATTCTGACTTTTTATCTAACAATTCTGACTTTTTCCCTTGCAATTAGTTTATATCTCACAATTCTGAATTTTTCCCAAGTCTTGCAAGTTATAATCTCAGAATTGTGAGAAAATAAAGTCAAAATTGTGAGATAAAAGTCACAATTACTTTATTTTTTAATTCCATGGTAGAAACATTGCATGTATGTGAGTTAAATGTATTTACATAGACTGTCTATACCCTTCAGGGCTATATATTTTGTAGTTAAAGAAGAATAGAAATTCAGAAGATGAGTTCCTGTACATTGGTAAACAACAAAAAATTACATCACAGCTGTGCATTATAAGAGAATATCGTAAATACTTTTCTCATACACATTAAATTCAATGAGGTTAATGCCTTAATACATTTATCAGTATGCATGTGTGTGTAAATGCAGGGTCTTGATGAATTCACAGTACAGTATGTCCACCTAATCACCACGAAGGCATTTAATCAAAATAAATCATAGGGCCAGTTTAAAATGATTGATAGAGTAATAGGTTTTGCAGATGCATTGGAAAGGAGGTACAGCAGAGCAGTCATGTCAAACAGTATATGGATAAACTCTATTAAGACACATGGACAAGAAAAAAAACATCAAAACAGTTAAAAGATGAAATCAAAAACTGTGCATGTATTGTTACAGACCACTGAACAATAATCAACTCTAGTATTTGTATAAGTAAAAGGAAGAGCTGTAAAAGATTGCACAAACACATCATATAAGTTTTTGTTTATGAACAAATGACAGACATAATGCTACAAGATGCTTTAACTGTTGCACATTTATTAGTCTGATTTCATAGATTTACTTCTGTAAATCTATGAAATCAGACTAATAAATGGAGTCTTAAGATTGGAGTCTTAAAGTCTCATTTCAGCTACTGTGAATTCATTGACAGTGTGATAAAAGCAGTTGTCATAATGTATAAGATTAAATGGACAACAAACATTTTACATCCCATATCTATGGTTACTGCACTGGAAAACATTGTGACAAGTGTGGTTTAGTGTGATTGTTAAATACATGCTTGAATGATTTTCCACAAGTCAGTCATTTTTGTGTGGTTCATCTCCAATATCTCATCGTCAGACACAAACACATATTATACAATTTTAGAGAAATATATTTGTGTATCTTAATAATGAAAGAACATTATCAGCTAAAGCCTTTTAGATAACATTTAAATAGGTTTTACCATCAGTTATATAGTATCTACTTTTCTCTCCCTAAATGCATCTCTGTATTACAACTATTTTGCTTTTTGAGACTAAATGTAAAGTAGTATTTAAATAAAGTGCTAAAGGCCTGGTCTCTCAGACCATATATTAGAGGACTTAGACATTTGGGGAAAATCATAAGTGCTACAAAGCAAAAATACATTACATGTAATGATGTCATATAGTCAGTATAAACATAAATGAGTTCTTGAATAACTCCAACTAAAATGGATGCAGCACAGAGACCCAGCTGTATTAGATGCAACAGAACAGTCTTGTTGGCTTTTTTGGCTGATGCCTTATCACAGGAGGCTGTTTTAGCCACAGCTGCAATAGAAGCATAAGTAAAGATAATAACAAAACACACCAACACAAAAAATATACATGTGAAAGCTATTTCAAGTTTCTTATATATCTGCAGTCTGAAGAGAGTAGTTCTTGAGCAGAACAAATTCATCACTGTGTTTGTAGTATCGATGGCATAGAAGATAATCATCTCAGACAAGCACTGAATCAAACCCATCATCCAGACAGCGCCAATGGCCATGTTAGTTCTTCTGTAACTGGTGATTTCTGCATGTCTGAGAGGGAAGCAGATGGCCACATACCTCTCCAGTGACATCAAAGCCAGATTTAGTAAGGCAACCTGATAGAGGGATTGTGCAGCCGCAAGAAGGAAGATACAGACATTTTTCAAAATAACAATCCTGCTAACAGCACACACAAATAACACTACACTCATAAAAAGATGGAGTGTGTCAAGCCAAAGCATGTGACCAAACAGAATGTAGCGCGATGCCTCCTGAAAAACAGTCTTTTTCCTCAAGGTGAAGATCATGACCCCATTGACATACAGGAAAATAACACATGTCGTCACACACAAGAATGTTTTCACCGGTGCATCTCGATCTACCAGGGACTTAATCTGAGTGAGGTTAGATGTAGAACCATTAAAAGCAGACATATTCAGAAAAATAAAACATAAAGATGTTTACCACAGATGCTTTTATAGCACACTGACTAATACTGCAATCTACAACGTCCTTGTCTTGTTTACAAATCTTCAGGCTTGCGTGATGTTGTTGAAGGCACAGAGTGAGAAAGATCAGAGCTCTTTCAGAGCATCACACTTTAAATATTGTTAAACTCATTATTATTTTACGTACGTGTTGAATCCCAGTGGTAGTTTTGTGTATGTGTGTGGGGGAGGAGGTCTGTGTGTTAACTTTGTTTACCTTGTTATCTGGTAAAACCTCCCTTTGGGGATTTCTGTGGACACCCTCAATTGGAATTACTATTCATAAATAAAATAATAAATATTTACCCTGTGACAATCGAGGTATTAACCTGGAGTGTGATTAAACGAGTTCTCAACTAATAAACCTGTATTTTTTCTGTATTTTAAGACTTTTGTTTTCAGGAAAACTGAGGAAATATATTTAAACCCTCATGTCTATGAAAATATCAACACAATTATTCCTTCTCTTGAGTTCTGCATATCAATAGCCTTTATTTGATTACTTGTCATTTTATGTTCAGATTCTGGTTTTATCAGTTTCTGTGTAGACAATATGCTCAAGGTGTTATAATTTTGGCCTTCCAAGGCCACTTGTATAGTACATTAAGCTCTCTAAATTGCTGCTAATTCAACTTTTAAAGTCTGTGTGTAATCAAAATGGACCATATTTCTATTGTTAGCGCACATTACTAAGTGGTGAACAGTTAATCTTTGTAAAGTAATCCACTGAAAAAAAAATTGTCTGTCTTCATAATCTTTAGTCAAAATTTACTTTCCCTCTAAAATGTGTTCCTTCTCTGATGATGTCAGTTTGAAGGCTTTGGGCAAAACATCCTTAAAGTCACCATGAAATCAAAATGGACAATTCTTGTTTTTGTTGTTTTTTTTAAATATGTATTTATTATAAATGTTTTTTCCATGCACATCTTTCTTTTTTTATTTTCTTTTTATTCATGTGCCTTCGTAATCTTCAATCAACATAACTTCCCTTCCCCCTTGCAATGACATGGGATATCTTCTCTCACGATATGTTTTCGGCGCAAGGGCGGGACAACCTGTCACTAACATGAGATCACAGCAACAAAATCAAGCCCCACCCTACATTTTTTTCTTGTTTGAGAAGCCGCTTCACTCGGATATACACGGTGCGCCCCGAAATCACATACTGTCTAAGTGGAATTTGAATTTACTTCATGACCGATAAAAAAGTATGTTCTATATAGTATGAATAGTATGAATTAAATTCAGACATACTACATCTGCCATGTTGTTACTGTCATGTGACCTACCAGCATCAGTTGCTTTGATTTACTGCCATTCATAAATCCTCTCCCGTGACCTCATGGGATAGTATAGTGTCCATCAAATCCGCACTTCAGTATCTCGGCCGAAGAAGTAGGTCATCTGGGTACTTTTCACCTACTGTTTTTGCGAATACTATGAATTCGGACATACTATTCTGTTGGCGTTCTGTTTTTCTCATACTATATAGTAAGTATTTGATTTTTCATACACAGTGACAGTGTACATCACAACAGGGAAGAAAAGACTTATCACAACTTCTGTTTCATTCCAACTTTAACCAGTCCCCTCAAAATGGCAGTCTGCTGTGAGCTACAGTAGAAATTAAGTTGTGTTTTAAAATTCTGTTTCACTTATCAAATATGATAAATAATTAAAGTCAGTTGCAACTTCCACTTCACACTGACCTTACTGGGTTTCTATGGAGAAGATAAACACTTTCTTTTTGCCAGGTTNTATTTAAAAAAAAAAAAAAAAAAAAAAGAAAGAAAAAAGAAAAATGCTGATAAAAAAAAAGTGTAAGAAACTGTTTTGTCCTAGTTATTCTTTACATACAATAAACCATGTGTCACAACCAGTAAGACGAGACAAAGACTACATCCACAAGAAGCCAGAGCTTTCCCTATCCAATCTTAATTTTTTTTCCTCGTCTCAAGAAATATCTGCGTACACATGAAACCACTGAAACTGACTCAAAACGATGTAGTATACATGCCAGATCAGTATGTGGCGCTGTAATTCTGCCACAAGGATACAATAAAAATAGAGAATAAGACTTGGAGCATGCGCATAAATCTTGCGCACTGTATACAAACTTTAGTAAAGCTTAGTAATAAAGCTAATAGGCTCAGTAGCTTCTGCGGCACGAACACAAGCATGTAGTCCGCTATTGTTGTTGTTGTTGTTGTTGCCGTTGCTGTTTTGAGCTGTTAGCGGTGTCTGACTAGGGTCGACACATTGGGTGATGACATCATCTTTTCACAACATATACGGTTTGGCTGTACAAACGAAAACGCAAGGGCGTCATTTTCTGATTTATCCACTCTGGGACCCGGTTTCAAAAAATATCGGATTCACGTTCTGAAAACGCCAGATCCGTCTGGACAAAACGGCTATACGATACAACATTTTTGCATATACACCTAAACATGTCTCTGTGTGGACGGTGAAGGTGATCCATAGTGAAGGAACCGTGACAGCTTTGAAACACAAAGACAACACCAAACAAAGACAGAACCAAACTGAGGGTATAAATACACAAGATAATGAGAACTGAACAAGAAACAGGTGGTGAACATAATCAGTAACCAAGGGAACAAATGAGAGAATTATTAGAAAAAAACATGATAACCAAGGAAACAGGAACAAAACAGGAAAAAGGAAACTGGGAAAAACATAATGAAATAAATAAACTTCAAACTAAGAGTCTCTAAATATAAATAACCAAAACTATGACAACTCTCACACGAATGCGTTCACAAAAACCAGGCATGTGAACACAAGATAACATGACACCGTTTATTGGGTTTCATCTGCGTGCTCTGAGGTGCAAGTAATTTATTATATACAAAAATTATTATATGCAGTGGCTTCTACTGCAGCAATTTTTATTTTTCTTAGTGATATTTAGCGGCAGTTTATCAGGAAATGACAATTTTATTCTCTTCGACTCACTGGACGGAAACTCTATTCGCAAATGTTTTATGCAATATTCCAAATTTGCACACAAGTTAAATTTGCAATTTTTGATGGAAACGTAGCTAATGACGCTCAGGATCTGTTGTGCAGATCCTCCGAAATCATCCTCTTAGTCATCTCTCCTTACCATTTTCACGTGATAAGTGAAACCTGATGTACTGTAATGTAGCCAACCACTGCAGCAAGCCTAACCATGTCCCCGAAAGGGCTTCTGGAACAAGAAGGGAAAAAAAGGAGGTGATTTTGGCGATCAGGAATTGATTGGATTGTTGTTGTTTGCTAATTGCTGTAAGTGTTTCATGTGAGTGACAGGTTGCTGGGAGGGAGAGATTATTGCCTCCTTCATTTCAATGCACACGTCATCAGAGAAGAGATGTTGTGAGAGGGAGGAGACGTTAATGTTTTTGAATTCAGATTACAAAGGCACATGAATTTAAATAATTTATAATGATTACTGCTACATGATGTCAGAGGATTGTCATTTGTGACTTCATGGTGACTTTAAGGAGCACCATCAGCACTGAAGTTGACTTGACAAGTGCAATCTTTTGAACCAGCTGTGGCTGTTTTGTGCTTTACTGGATCAAGAAAAAAAGTCAAGTAGTGGCTCACAGGTTGATGACCACTGAGTTTTGCGCAGAAAGTGCTTTGACATGGCTTTGAATGTATTTTTGAATGTAAAAAAAGAAGTGTTGTTTGCTCTCCAGATCATGCACACATACACATGCACCAGTTTACATTTCTTTTTTATGATCAAACGATATATAATATGTTGTATATGTTATATAAAATTGCTGCACAAAGTGCACATTTGTTTAACTTTACAGGATTCCAGCAAAAGATAGTTTTTAAAGCTAATGTAAAATGATTGACAGTGTAATGGAAACATTTGTCAGTATATGGATAAAAAAATTCAAAATCTACCAGTGAAAAGTGATTCACTCCTCTGCAGCAGTCTGAAATGCATATAAAATTCCTTCCTATCTACGTAATCATGTTAGCAACAAAGAAATGTTTTATTAAGTAGTCAGTAGTAATTGACACTATTTTATTTTTCTCATTGTTTTACTTTCAAAACATTTTGATGTCACTTATGTTCCATAACTCAGTAGTAACTGTAACTAAATGTTAAATGGCTGGAAAGAGTGCAAAACATGGACAAATAAAACAACCCTTACAAAACACCTTCTCATATCTGTGGTTACTGCACTGCCAAATTGTGATAAAGGTTTAATATTTGTTAAATACAAGGTTGCATGATTTGCCAAAGGTCAGTTATTTTTGTGTGGTTGATCTCCAATATCTCATTGTATAAATATTCTTTTGTATCTTAATAACGAAAGAACATTATCTATTAAAGCCTTTTAGATAATATTTCAACTGGTTTTACCATGACTTTTATAGTATATAGTATTTTTCAGCCGCCTCCTGATACATGTATCTTTGTATTACAACTGTTTTTTCTTTTGAGACCAAATGTGAAGTAGTATTTAAATAAACAGCTAAAGGCCTGGTCTCTCATGCCATATATAAGAGGACTTAGACATCTTGGAAAAATCATAAACACTACAAAGCAAAAATACATCACATTCAATGAAGTCATATAGTCAGTATAAACATAAATGACTTCTTGGATAACTCCAACTAAAATGGATGCAGCACAGAGACCCAGCTGTATTAGATGCAACAGAACAGTCTTGTTGGCTTTTTTGGCTGACATTTTATCAGAGGATGCTGTTTTAGCCACAGTTGCTATAGAAGCATAAGAAAAGATAATAACAAAACACACAGATACAAAAAATACACAAGTGAAACCTATATCAAGTTGCTTATAGACCTGTAGCCTGAAGAGAGTAGTTCTTGAGCAGAACAAATGCATTGCTATGTTTGTATCAATGGAACAAAATATAATAATCTCAGACAGGGATTTAATCCAGCCTATCATCCAAACAACACCAATGGCCATGTTAGTTCTTCCGTAGGTGGTGATTTCTGCATGTCTGAGAGGGATGCAGATGGCCACATACCTCTCCAGAGACATCAAAGCCAGATTTAATGTAGATACCTGATAGATAGCTGTTGCAGCAACAAGAAGGATAAGGCAAAACATTTTCATAACAAAAACCCTACAAACAGCCAACACAAACAACAGTACACTCATAACAAGATTGAGCGTATCAACCCAAAGCATGTGACCAAACAAAATGTAACGAGATGCCTCCTGAAAAACAGTCTTTTTCCTCAAAGTGAAGATCATGACTCCATTGACATACAGGAAAATAACACATGAGGACACAGACAAAAATGTTTTCAAATCTCGATCCACATGTGATATAGTCTGAGTGATGTTAGATTTAGAATCATTAAAATTAGACATATTCAATAAAAAAGACAAAAAATGCTGTTATAAAACACTGAATAATACTGTGATCTATAAAGTCTTTGTAACTGCAGATCTCCAGACTTGTGTCACCTCTGTTGTTGAAGGTACAGAGAATGATCAGAGAGTATCACACTTTAAATATCTGTAAAGCATCTGTCATGAACTACGTATGGAATCCCAGTGGCTGGTTTGTGTGTGTCAAAATGACTGTGGAAAAAAAATAAAATAAATAGTAACCCTTGGTGTGTATTTCAGCAATAAGTGCCTGACTAACAGCATCAAGCATCCTATACACTTTTAGAACACAAAGGATATTTGTGCCGCATCAAGCCGATGACTGCTAGCAAGATTCTTGAGGTAAGCTGTACTTAATCATATTTTTACTTATATTTATTTGCAAAAAATATTATTTTCTGCTGCTCTTATTTTAATACTGGTTTAAAAGGGCGGTCACGACAAAGTTTTGCAGGCAAAAAACGTCCATTGTCAATAGTGTAGCTGAAGCACGGCTAAACCAAGCAGATTTATGTTGGTCAAAGCGGCGAATTTGCGTGGAAAACTTGATTCAAATATCGAATAATGAAGATACCTTAAGCAATTAACGTTAATGTATTTCGCAAGCAAAAATTCGCCAAGCAATGGTAACGTTAAATGTGACCGCTCCTTTAGACTGTGTATTGTAACTTACTCGGTTTACATAAAATGTCACCTGTAGGCCTAATGGCGTTATTGAAAATGGTTTACTCCTTAGTGATTGTCTTATGTAACTTAGTTGTAGTGGATTTGAAAGTTTGCTAAAATCATTGGCAACATGTGATAACGTTAAGTGCTTTGGAGCCACTGGTGCGGTGCAGGCTATGGTAACGTTAGCATACAACATATAACGTTTAATATGCTAACTTTATAAGTGACTTTTGCATTATTGTCTACAGCAAATTAATTAATCCAGAAGATGGACCATTTTCTATATTCATTGAGTCTCACCAGACTGAATTTATTCAGGTAAGCATTGCAGTAAAACTCACTAATCATTAAAGGGATAGTTCACCCAAAAATGAAAATTTGATGTTTATCTGCTTACCCCAAGCGCATCCAAGATGTAGGTGACTTTGTTTCTTCAGTAGAACACAAATTATGATTTTTAACTGCAACCACTGCCATCTGTCAGTTTTATAATGCCAGTGAATGGGAACTCGAACAATAAGAGTCTAAAACACTTAAATCCAAATGAAACCCTCCGGCTCGTGATGACACATTGATGTCCTAAGACACGAAACGAACGGTTTGTGCGAGAAACTTCACCGTATTTATATCATTTTTTACCTCTAAAACACCACTATGTCCAACTGCGTTCAGCACTCGCTTAGTGAGGTCTGATCGCGCTCTGACAACGGAAGTCATGTCTAGCTCTCATTGAAGTATATGCGCGAGACATCACTGCCGTTGTCAGAGTTTCGTGTCTTAGGACATCAATGTGTCATCACGAGCTGCAGGGTTTAATTTGGATTTGTCTATGGAAGTGTTTTAGACTCTTATCATTCGAGTTCCCATCCACTGGCATTATAAAACTGACAGACGGCAGCGGTTGCAGTTAAAAATCATAATTTGTGTTCGACTGAAGAAACAAAGTCACCTACATCTTGGATGCGCTTGGGGTAAGCAGATAAACATCAAATTTACATTTTTGGGTGAACTATCCCTTTAACTCAAATCTAGTAAGTTATTCTAAACAACTGTAGTTTTTATTTTTGAATTATTTTGATATTTAATTAGGTTCAAGAGTCCCACCTGACCATGAAGATGCCTAATATGATTTCAGCATAGCACACAGGTGGGTTAACATAACTACAGAGGGAAAGAAAAATCATCACATGGTGACTTCTTGCATGTGTCTTACTGTGCTTTTATCTTGAACAGCTATCCTTTCACTGCAGACAAGCTGAAATGGGCAAAATCCTTGATTACAGCCTTTACGTCCATGAATCATTTGGAGAGAATTAAAGCGATGTAAGTATTACAATCTAATCAGGCATAAATTATCTTACAGTTCACCTGAAATGTGTGAATATGCAGACAAAAGGTTGTTGCTTACAAATATATATTCTAAAATATTCTAAAGTATGTTGGAGATTAAAAACAATTTGACACTCTCTCTTTCCCTCTTATATTTTTATATAGTGTTGGAACAGCGATCTTCTCTGAAGAAGAACTGAGCACATTTGTGTTTGTGGACATGCATGCATCCAGGGAAAATCCTGATGTCATCAGTCAAGGTCTGAACAGAAACCAATCTTTGGAGAAGTTCATTTATTCCCAAAGGTGGACAAAAACATTGTTGGCTTTTTAAAGACTATTTTTATCACTTTTACTCGTATGCTGTGGAGAAGATGGAGTACAGACATTGATAATGATCAGAAATGCTTCTTGAGCAGCAAATCCTAGAATGATTTCTGAAGGATCATGTGACACTGAGGACTGGAGTAATGATGCTGAAAATTCAGCTTTGATCACAGGAATAAATTACATTTTAACATATACTCGCATAGTAAAGTTATTTTAAATTGTAATAATATTTCATAATGTTACTGGTTTTGCTGTATTTTCTGGTTTAAATTAAAGCTTTGGTGAGCAAAAGGGACTTCTTTTAAAAATATTAAAATGCTTAGTATTTTCCAAACTTTTGGCTGCCACTGTACATCAATCCAACAATGTTCGGAAATAAGTGAAACTATTTTGAAGGTAGGGATGGGTCATGTCATGTTGCCTAATGAGATTGAAAATAACTGTTTTGTCCTTTGTTGGACATCCTTTGTAAGTGCTTAAAATTGTATTGTTATATTCTGCATTGAATTTAATTATTGATATTTTATTGTAATACATTTTAACAATAAGAAAGACAACCAATGACTTTATTCATTTTTTCAATTGCTAACGTTTTGTGTAGGATTTTAGATACCTTTTTTAACACAATATGTGTAGCCAAGGATAACACAATGTTACACATCTTTTACACGTTTACACATCTTTGTGTTAACCTTTCTGACACATTTACTGTGTTAAAATCCTTATCACAGTGACTGTGTAGAAATCAACACAAAAAAAATTGTCCCTAAACTCACCCATTGATGTGTAAGAATTTAACACAGTTTGAGTCAATATTAACACATCCTTTCTAAGAGTGTAGCAAATCCCATTGGTTTATGTTTCCTTGTGCATTTGTGGAAATACGTCTTGAATTCATGAAGTTATAAGACAGTCTGTGGCCACGGAGCTTGGCCCATCTTTATTACCAGCATGTACTGTTTTAAAGATTACTAGCCCTGTGCTTTATGCCTCTTCTTGTCCTGTAACTGCCACGCTTGAGCCTTCAGCTAAGACGGCTGCCACGCCTGAACCAGGTCAAGTCACAGTTGATCTTCCTGAACCAGGTCAAGTCACAGTTGATCTTCCTGAACCAGGTCAAGTCACAGTTGATCTTCTTGAACCAGGTCAAGTCACAGTTGATCTTCCTGAACCAGGTCAAGTCACAGTTGATCTTCCTGAACCAGGTCAAGTCACAGTTGATCTTCCTGAACCAGGTTAAGTCACAGTTGATTTTCCTGAACCTAGTCAAGTCACAGTTGATCTTCCTGAACCAGGTCAAGTCACAGTTGATTTTCCTGAACCTAGTCAAGTCACAATTGATCTTCCTGAACCTAGTCAAATCACAATTGATCCTCCTGAGCCTTCTGACGAGATGGCTACCATTCCTGAGCCCCCAGAGATTGCAGCGCTGGCCATCATGGCCACAGCCATCTGGTGTGTGTGGGCTGCGCACACATCGGTTCAAGCCCATGAGCCCACTCCAGTCCTTGAATCTGCTCCAGCCCATGAATCTGCTCCAGAGCCCTGTCACGTCTCCGCTGATCTTCCAGAGCCCTGTCACGTCTCCGCTGATCTTCCAGAGCCCTGTCACGTCTCCGCTGATCTTCCAGAGCCCTTTCACGTCTCTGCTGATCGTCCAGAGCCCTGTCACGTCTCTGCTGATCTTTCAGAGTTTCGTCCCGTCATGACCATCTTTGTTATGTATCTGGCGCCTGCTGATTCCTGCTACTCCCCACCAGAGATCGCCGGTTCACCATTTCATTGCACACACAGTCACACATCATCCTGGACTACATTTCCCATAATTCCCCATCTAGGAACCAATCACACACTCGCACCTGTTTTCCATCAGGGGACCCTTTATAAGCTGCACCCAGACACACAGGGGGCTGAGTATTGTTTTAGTTGTACGTTTTTCGTGTTAATCCTTGTTCCTAGTTCCTAGCCTTGCCTTGTTTTTGACCCTGGACTGTTTATTCCTTGTTTGAGGATCATTAGCTGCCTGTCTTGACCATTGCCTGTGACTTGAATTACTCTTCTGCCTTACCCTTATGTTTCTGTTTGCTGGTGACCCTTGCCTGTATGACTACGCTCATTCTAATAAAGCCTGCGTTTGGCCCTTCCCCTTTTCGTCACGACTCCCAACGTTACAGGTGCACACATTCTGTTCCTGGTTCTCTGGTCTTTGTGTTTGATTTGTTTTTGTTCATTTTTGTCAAAACTTTAGAAGTGAAGTAAAGTGATTGTGACCATAAAATGTCAAAAAAGATGGACAACGCACCTTCACTCTTTTCCATTGTAGTAAATGAAACCATCAGTGTGCCAATATAGTGCTGACATCTTGAGTCTCGAGTCTGCGCATAGTGAACTTGGAGCCCGAGTCTGCGCAGTAGTGAGCGAGAAGTGGAGCAGCGATATCAAGGTCCCGCCCACACTACTGCAAAATCGATTAATACTGCAGAACAACTCATTATGTCTGTGTGAAATAAACAGTTCTGGAAATGTAGACATTAAAGTTAAATCTTCAATCTCCTCCCGAAGATTGCTGTTGGTGCTTCAGTGATGGCCCATACTCGGAATTTGTCCTCTGCATTTAACCCATCCACGTTAGTGCACACGATCGTAAACACACACATTGCAAACCACTGGCGCACCCAGCGCAGTGGGCAGCCGTTTTGCTGTGGCGCCCGGGGAGAGATTGGGGGTTAGGTGCCTTGCTCAAGGGCACCTCAGTCATTTCCTGCCGGCATTGAGAATCGAGCCCGCAGCCTTCGGGTTACCAGAATGATTCTCTAACCATTAGGCCACTCACTGCATTTGGGTCTAGCTCTCCTTTGTTTTTGATTTCACCCTGCATTACAAATATGATCTCAAAAGAATTAATTAAAAGAAGTTATTATCCACCACCTGCGTTCAGTAACCAGTGTGGTTGAACGACAAATGTGGTTTCGGGAAACAGTCGTGACTAGTTGATTTCTTCAACAATTACGAGCTTATAGGCTAGCTCACAATTCGCAATTATAAGAAAATTATAGAATTGTGAGCTGACTTTTTGTCCTCAGAAATGGACTTTATAACTTGCAATTGTGAGAAAAAAAGTCAGATTTGTGAGATAAAAATTTGCAATTATCTTTTAAATTTTTTTGTTCTGTGGTGGAAACAAGCTTCCATACTAAACTCTGTCAACACAACTCGCTCCGTATCTTAATCCAGAGAAAGCACAAAGAAAGCAATGCAGTGTATGTAAACGTATACAACACATACAACCTTCCAATATGTCCATAGAAATGTGTTTTGCATTTGATGCAAGTAGATTAAAACAATGGCCAGTAACATACCTACTGTTTCTGACTTGTTCATTTGTATAATGGCAGTAAAAATAACCACACTTCTTAGTGAATAATCAGAATAATGAAAATTGTATGTAAACAGGAGTGAAGAGGTTTGCTCGTGTCATGTAACATCTTACTGCAATTAAGTCCTTACTCTGATTATTGGAAATAATCGCATTATTGGTGCACATGTAAAAGTAGTCATTGTTCTCACGCAGCAAAAAAGTACATTGCAGAGCAAAGAGGACACTGACAATGCGGCAAAAGACAAGACAGAGCAGGTTACTTTTGGTATGAAACAAAGTCTCAGCTTTCAAATGTTGTCAAACACTGAATACCATTTTGGGGCTCTTTAATGTGTTGTGACAGATCGTTGTAGTGTATGTTCAAGCAGCATGTGAACTGATCATTTCTTCCTCTTTACTACTAGTTATAGCACGAAATAAACATGAATGAACATCAGAAAGTATTTTGTTTAAACCACCTTTGGGCGGCATCACTACACACAATTTTTCAAGTTCAAGTCCACTGAAGTTAATCTAAATCTACTGTCTGGTTTGTTTGTTGGACAAAATATTGGCGGATAGCAACGGGGGCACATAATATCGGCATTATGACTGGTAAGATCGCCTGTTAAACTTCCGGCGAAGAGTGAATTGCGTCATCACAGATCCATGCAATGCTGTAGCGTTCATTCCATTTTGGAATTAACGTAATTACGAGATTATGACATTTTAAAAGCATTCACTTCCTTGTAGAATCCGTAATTACAACTTGTAAACTTTGAATTTTCTGAGAGCTCCAATTTGTTCCATGTGACCGCTGTACCACCTGACCACTGCAGAGATATTTTGGCATTGATAGTCTTGCCGCATACACAAAATTCCAAATCCGAGGATGTGAACAGCAGGTATTTATATATATTTTTCTCTTGTCTAGTGAAAATAACCCCAGAGGACCAAAGTAGCCAACTGTTAATATTACGTAAAAATGTTGCAGTGCAAGTCGTGTTGCTTGGCTGTTTTGTGCATTTTTAAAAATATTTATAGCATATATACAGGTAAAAGATAATATACAGATACAAAATATAGTTTTTTGGTACTTCTTTACTTTCATGGAGGGCCTAAAACTAAGTTTTTGCCACACCTGCCAATGGCTGGTTACTTAAGAAAATGTACTGACCAAAACAAATTTTTTTTACCAGCCATTAAACAAAAACAGGCAGTTATGGCACAAATATTTTAGATGGACTATAAGTGAAGTACAGTACAGAACATTGTTCACGTTCATGCTCTCACAACATTGCATTATTAGAATTTATAAAAATATTACCGGCTATCTTGTGACTGACACAGTTTCATGTGCTCTCCAAAACAAATTTTTACTCGCTTTTGCCACTTGGTGAGAGTTCATTTTAGGCCCTACTTTCATTTGAAAAAAATTCTAATTAATATCCTACTATTAAAGTTAGTAGTAGTAGTAGAAGTAGTAGTAGAAGCAAAGTGTGAATTCCCTTCTGCTGTGTATCAGAGAAAAAAAAAACTTGCACTTGCACTTTCTGTGTTTATCTGAACTCTCATAACCACATAATTTCAATCTTGAGGGTTACATCAGAATCTACATCAGAACACAGTCCCTTGTGTTTCCATTATTAATCACATTAAATATTTATTATTTGTCTCTGTGTTTGTACAAAGTGGTCTCTGAGGGTATGAAATGTGGTGTTGATGTCTACCTGAGGTGGTTGCTTTGGGCCACAGGGAGAAGAAAACCTTATGTTTGGCACATGCTGTCCTCTAGATGTGTGCCCTTGTTATTAAGTGTGCCGTGTAAACATTAAAGTATGAAACAAACATGAAATCTTCAGGGGACATTCTAAGAAGTTGACGTGCAGTGACAGAAACATGAAACATACCGTGAGGAGCTAATTACAAATTTTCCAAAAACATAATTATAATCTATCATGGTTAAAAGACTTAAATCATCCCCATCTTCTTCTTCACTATAAAAAAAATAATATTATTTATAAATAATATTATAAAATTAACAATGAACATGCTATGAATATAGCTACATATGGAATGGGTTAAGGAAAACCTGTTTATTTTAATTTAGACAAATACACAGTTATGATGTTGCAAATCATGCTCATAAAAACAAGAATAAAACTTCAGTGGAACTGTCATATAGGCCATATATATTATTACATATTATGTATCCTATTACACACAATTGAATAATATTTTCACACATTTTCACACAGTTCATAAAATGGTTTATGTTTTCAGAAATTGTTACAATGGTTACCTTTTTTTTTTTTTTTTTTTT
>RJVU01035392.1:7942455-8006813 GCA_003731715.1 Anabarilius grahami
AACCAATCTTTAAAAAAAAAAAAAAAAAAGACAGTAAACAAATACAGTTCAATTCCTTTTCAGACAGATTTTTGTCTGGGCTTGCTTATTGCTAAGATACACAACCTAGCAAATCAGGTTCTTATTATGTCAGGGGCTGTGTCCAAAAGTTTAGGCAGCTGACTTGTTGCCTCGATGACCCTGCCCTATCAGGCAATGACTTTACAGGCCGCGTTTGAGCATGAAGGGACCATATGAAACTGATTTTGGATAGACTTCTGGGGCAGCATAATGGTTTAATGATCCACAAAATCAAGGGAGCTTTGCTGATAACTGAATTAATATTTAACAAATATAATTTGTTACATTTATATAGCGCTTTTCTGGGTACTCAAAGCACTTTACTTATGGAAAGGTGGAATCACCTCAACCACCAATGTGAAGCATCCACCTGGACGACGGCAGCCACATTGTGCCAGAACACCCACCACACACCAGCTTATTGGTGAAGAGGAGACAGAGTGATGAAGCCAAACAGTATGTGGGGATGATTAAGAGGCCATGATGATGGACAGAGGACAACGGGCAAATTTGGCCAGGATGTCAGGGTTAAGGCCCGTTCACAGGGGCACTGCTATTTTGGGCCCTATGAAAGAATATGAGGTTGTGTGGGCCCTTAGAATCGTCCTAACTTTCCCCCCCCTTAGCGGCGCCCCTGGCCGTTGACACCAAGAATGAAAACTAAAATGGTAACTATAATGATACCTATATTTCGAAGGACATCCCGGGATTTTTAATGACCACTGAGAGTCAGGACCTCGGTTTAAAGGTGCTCTATGTAAGAATGACAGCTAGTGGTTGAAATGGGTACTGCAGTCCAAATTAAAAATATTGTTTGCCCCGCCCCCTCAGACTCAACGCTCTCGCGGGTTGCCAGTTTGAAGACACGCAACAGGAGCGAGATCAATTGACATTGGAAGGCGAGGAGACTTACACACTGTAAGATAATTAGTTGAATTATTGATTTATGATGAGTTGATATCGCGTTTTAATATGCTCCTGTTCATAGAGATTTTTAGATGGATGATGCTGAGGCTTTTTAGGTCGGGTAGAATCTGCGATCACTGACCCAGTTTGTTTGCTGGCTTCCATGGCTGCAATTCGCTGCATGTGTTTTCCGCCAACTGGCAACCCGGAGTGGCGAAATACTATTAGGTAAATTGGCAATTGGTGGTCTTGCACAGACCAAAACAAAAACAGAAATTCCGACACGGAACGCAAATTTCAAAGTAAAATAACTGGCTGTAGCAATGGTTTTCAGAGAAACGAGTATGTGAACTGAGCATGTTTAATAAATAGCTGCAAACATATTATGGTATTTTTATGCTTTAGTACAGTCAAAAACTTACATAGAGCACCTTTAAAGTCTCATCAGAAGCACAGTGCTTTTTGACAGTATAGTGTCTCCTGCTGACATCTTGAGTCTCGAGTCTGCGCATTGTGAACTTGGAGCCCGAGTCTGCGCAGTAGTGAGCGTGAAGTGGAGCCGCGATATCAAGGTCCCGCCCACACTACCGCAAAATCGGTTAATATTGCAGAACAACTCATTATGTCGGTGTGAAATAAACAGTTCTGGAAATGTAGAAATTAAATTTAAAGCTCCAATCCTCTCCTGAAGATCCAGAAAAAAGTCAGTTGTTGCTTCAGTAACTACTTCGCTCAGATAAGCTGTCAATCTCAGCTGTCAATCATGACGTTAAAACCCGCGTTTTTATAGCATCAAATAACTAACTAAAAACAAACTTATTTAAAGAATGAACACTTTAACTAACATCAACGTGATAAAAACCACCTAAAATGACCGAAACCGTCTTTGGGAAAAAAAAAAAATTGATGTGAAATTTGACTGTTTAGTTTGTCTCACGTCCATTATATTACATGGAGAGGGCGGGGTTTATGACCTATACTGCATCCAGCCACCTGGAGGGGGGGGCGTTCGAGATGTGGCACGCTTTGTCAGGACCCCCAACAGACCACAGGGCGAACACCCCCTGCTGGCCTCATTTAATTACTACTATACCAATTTTAATTACTCATAAAAATGTGGAAAAAGTTGGTCAAAAACATACATTTATACAAAAACTAACCACCAACTGCAACTTTAAGATGCCATTTTTATTTTTTAACTCGACTGTCATGGAATGGAACATGCAGGATTGTGGGATATCAAAGGCAGCAAAGGATATGTTTATGCTGCCTTCAAAAATCAATCAGATAAAGCTATCTCAGTAGACAGGATGCGAGAAGATCATTGGATTCGGACATGCCTTGTTACCTTCCTACCTCCGTATGCTGCCTGCGGAGGCAGCGCTTTTTTTTTTTTTTTCAGCTTTCGTACACAGCCAAGGACAAATAAGGATGTTTGTTACCTTGGTGGTACCATAGGCAGTGTTTGGCCAGCCCTGAGCCGTATGATCCCCTGTCTGTGCAGCATGAACAAACTCTCCCATCAGCAGGCACAACTCCTCCTCTGACAAATCTTTATTTTTGAATCTGTCCAAAGGCAAACATAAAACAAAAAAGAAAAACACTTGACATGCTGTTTACTTTACTTTATCGCTTATTATAAAAATTGATTCACACACTTTGCCTTTAGCTCAGCATTGCACTGGTCAAGCGATTTCTTGCTAACAAAGCTGGACACATTGACCACTCGAGCATTGGGTCGAAGTATCGGCAGAAGAGCATGACACACCCACAGCATTCCCCAGAAGTTGGTGCGCATGGTCACCTCGGCCTGTTCTCCAAATGGCTCTGGTGCTGAATCTAGAAAAAGAAGAGAATTTCAGATGGATGTAAATGGACACAGAATGCCTTTTTGTTATAAAAATACATACATAAAATGTAATGTCTAATGTTTAAATGTATGTTTTTAATGTAACCTTCTTTAAATACTTTAAGTTCAAGAATATTTAATACTATTTTATATTATTTATTTGAAAGAATTAAAAAAGTAGTTTCATGCCTATCCTTGTATTGTTCCACTGGTCAGTATGGGATTGTGTTGATATGGGATTTAGAAAGTAATTATGAGTAATGCAATACTTTTTAGAGAGTAAAAAGTTACACTGTTGAGGATGTAATTAGTAGTAGTAATTAGCTTACCCAACACTGAATATAATATAATATAATATAAAAATATGTCAAGTCTGCGCTGAAAAACAGGACATTCAAAACTAACGTTTGAAGGCAATTCCCGCGTTGTTGATAAGAACATCCAGGCCACCGTACTTCTCCTCCAGAAACTTCTTGAGTTTTAGAGCGCTTCCCTGGTCACAAACATCAAGCTGATGGAAGATTACGTTTTTGCACCCCTCAGACTGCAGTCCAGCAATAGCCTCCTGTCCCAGTTTCTCATTCCGTGCAGTGAGGAGAATATCTCCTTTGAAACCTGCCTTGCACAGCCCTTTAACAATCGCCAGGCCGATGCCCTTATTTGCCCCCGTAACTACAGCCACTTTTTTGGACATTGTGGATTTCTATCGTCTGCCGTTAAGCGAAGTCACGAAAATAAAGAATCCGCACTCTTCTGTTTAATGTTTATTGTTCCGCACTGGCACAGAGCTCGCGCAGCTCCTCCTCTAAAAACGTCAAGAACAAAAGAAAGTGCAAGTCATGCTTATGTTGCGATCATGTTTATAACATTCATTGATAGCGATGTTTTATTGCCCACGGGTAACTTAAATACAACAGGTTATAATATGTTATAAAATATTAAAATGCTATACAAATGTTATAGTTGTCAGAATACTGATTAAAACACTATGTAACGTTTTTCTTTAAAATGTACAAAATGTATGTAATGAGCAAACACATCATGAATCCGTCTTCCAAACCGTGCTTTTGTCTTATCCTGAATCAGTGTACGACGGACTATTTTGGACCGAGCGGGACGCCAACCGCTGCGGAGTAACCCAGTAACGTAACCTGCGTCATACATAAACAACAGAGAGAAGTAGATTGGGCTACAATGTTCTTCCTCAAGACGCTTGCAATTTTGTTTATTACTATGGTTTATTAACCGCTAGAGCGCCAAAAGTTACACAAAGTACTTATATTACCCTATGTAAAATTAACGCTAAACCAAGAAACAAACATTCAAATAAATATTTGGCAATGAATATATTGCAATGAAAGTATATATTGTAAGTAGTGACTGGATGGAACAATCTTGATAGTATCATTGAGTGTGGGTCAAAAGCACATGTAGGCTAGAGAAGTCTTGTTTTTGTTCATTTGCTGCCATCTGCTGTTTAAATAAAGCAATTTCAGGACAGCAGGTGCTGTAAAAGCATTTAATTCGTAATTTATTTAACGTGGTAAAGCTCAAAGGACGGTCATATTAGGATATTTGCATTTTGTTCTATTTCTGTTGTCTGTCTTTGTTGCTTATTTGCATGTTATGTAATTTAAATGCATGGGGACATTAAACAAATAAACCAGATCTTGCCAGATTTAATATGATTGTTTAAGTTCATTGATGTGTGGTTGATAGAATCTTTTATGTTCCAGAGCACTCTATCAGCTTTTAGCCTGTCAAGAAATGCTATAAAACCAGGCTGTAACAAGTAATAAGTTACAGGATGATGCAATGAAACACAATTCATCAGCCAGCCTAGTAATCAACAGTTGTTATTTTAACCCTATATGAAGCCTGACACATGAAATATTAGTCAGAAAAAATATACTTTTTTTATGGAACAGTTTATTGAACCTTTAGACAAAACACACACACACAAAAAAAAGCTAAATAAATAAATAAACATTTGCGTATGTGTTTTTTGTTGAATATCATATTTGATAGGCTACAACAGGATTTTATGGCTCATATAGTATGATATACGAGAATATAAAGAATGTTAATTTTTCACAGGAAAAAAACACCTCGGTTTTATTCAGAGGCCCAAACTGAAGGTTGAAATTTTTTAAATTATACTAAAAAGCCTTTTACTTACTAAAAAAATGTAAACTATCAATCAGGTGACAGGAAACGTAGATTGTGTACAACATATTTTGATAATTTAAAGACTTTAGAAATCAAATATGATACAGTAGGCTTACATTTTAAATATATTCTTTAAAATAATTCTTTTGGAATTTGTACCTGAGAAAAAGAAGTTTAAGACCTAATGTGTGTTGATGCTTTGGTTTTAATATTAAAATCTATCAATCCATACCCTGTTTTCCCCACATTTCTCAGTAAAGTGAGTAACAGAACACAAAGTAAAACTATGTGCTTGTTATCATGAATGGTGACAGTAACTGACTACTGCATTTCAGAGGGCAACACATCGTCTTGCATATGACTTATAGTCAGATATTGTTCACAAATGTTGGGAACGTCAGCTGTTTATTGACATAATGAAATATTTGAAAACATGCACATTTTTCATCTAGAAAATAACAAAGATCCTATTTCAAAGGCAATAACTTGTTCTTAGAGCTAAAAAGTCTAAAAATATTGGCTCTCAGAGCCTGAACACTCATTCAGAATAGGAGGAAATATCAAGAAATAAAGTGACATAACTATTTGTGTTTCAAAGGGAAGATAACTTGTGTCAAAGCGACTTTGTACAATTGAAAAAAAACAGCCCACACTGTAGTTCAATATTGCAAATAAGTGTGGTGTGCAGGTCTTCAGTGCTTTTATTTTAGACTTTTTAGTGGCAGTAAAGCATATTTTTAGAATATGTCCATGAGTAGAGGGTCATCGCAAGCTGAGGAAAAGTGTATATAACAACAGAAAACAATCCAATAGCACTCACAACATTTGTGTCATCACAGGACAGTTTGACAAGAGAATTGGAACCAAGGCCGGACTTACCATTGGGCTTGACTGGGCTCAAGCCCATGGGCCCCGCCCAATAGGGGGGCCCGCCCATTTACGTTAGATTTTTTCAATAATATGTCAGTCATTTAATTTTTCATTTAAAGTTTGTTGATTGGACTAGCATTGTTACCTGGTCCTGCCCTGCAATGAAAATTTTAATTTAATTAGCTAAATTAAATGTCAGTCATCTTGAGGTTTGCTGATTGGTTATTGGCAGTTACGCAGTGCCTCGTTTACTGCCGTTGAAAAAACCTGTCTGCATTAGACAGTGATGTAATGGCGGACAAACGGTATCAGAGTGGCGCGCTTAAAAGAAAATTAAAGAATGAAAGACAGCAACGCAAAAAGGAAGTTATCAGTAAAATGAAAAGGATTACTGGATTTTTTACACCCATGACACCACAGCTTGATGTGCAAGCGGAGAATCCAGGGGACAACAACCCAAACCCGTTGGAAGAAACGGTTGGAGACGATTTGAATAAATTATAACGGTCTTTTTTTTTAACATATAACTCTGTATACTGTACTAGTCACCTTTTGAAAGTAGCTTTGCACTTCAAATAACGATTGGATCGATTATATTGTTACGCCACCAGATGGCGACAAATGACTTAAAAAACATTTGTCATTGAATCGTTCATTCAGGAGATTCGTTCAAAATGCTGATTCATCTAGGAAACAAGTGTATTTGATTGAGGAATTGAATCATTCATTCAAACCCAAGTTTTTTTTAATAAATGATTCAGATTAATTAAACATTTTTATAGACTTCAGCAATAAACATAAATTATGTTATTTTGTTTAGTTGTTTGTTCAGAATCGTGATCTCTATTTTTATTCTCAGTTTATCCAGAATTGTGTAGCTCTAATACATAGCTTGTGTATGTATCATTTTGTTCTATTTAAAGTAATGTATAGAAGGTAGGGCCCGAAAGTGACTCAAGCCCAGGGGCCCCCACCACCCTAAGTCCTGCCCTGGTTGGAACAGTACACTCGCCCAATTATGTTTCTACAGATTGTCAAGCGCAGAGTCAGAATAAAAAACAAAGCGAATGCCACTAAAGGATAACCCCACGAGAAAGCAATTAGTTTATACACCCTTGTGATTGTCATAATACTGTGATACTGTAGCGGGTAGCAGACGGCCACATAGCTATCATAGCTCATCACTGACAGAATGGTGAATTCTATGATAGCATATGTGTGCAGGAAATACGTTTGAGCCTTACAACATGGAAAAGATACCTCATGAGAAGGAGACATTAAAGTACACATCAAGGATGGAAGCAAAGCTGTGCCACCATAGATGCCATTTACAGCCAAGTTACATAGAAAGACGTACATAGGTTTATGAAGAGCCTTGTCAGTAATTATGATAAAAATCAGAGTGGTGTTGGCAAAGAGTACAAACATGTACAAGACAAAAAAGATCATGATGTAAGTGGCCACTAGAGACCGCTATAGGTAAATAATTCACGGTCATATAGGTCATTCATGTGACGGGGTTTGAGGCTTTGAGCCCAGGAATCTGTATAGCTGATCAACAGACACACTGGCTGCCTCCGAAACCGCCTACTCAATGAGTAGGTACTTAATTTCAATAAGTACTTACTTAACGAGCGCTAAAAGAGTAGGTACTTAACAGCCAAATCTCGTTGAGTATGAATGAGATCCGATATAATCCGCCATGTTGACGTTATCATGTGATCACAAGCGCAACAACTTAAAAAGATATGAGTGACAGGTTTAATTCTTCTATCTGTAAATATCTTGATATTGATTAAACTGCTTATTTTGTGGTCTTGTTGAAGAAATAGCTGCCAGTAATTTTGTAATTGGGTCATTCCTGTTATGCAGTGACTTTTACTGTCTCAATGATTTATTTACTCATTTTATTTCTAAAATTAGTCACATATTTTAAAGAAATGGCTTAAATTGTATATTTAGGTCTTCTTTATCACTTAAACAGAGATAATAGATTTTTTTAAACTATTTTGTATTTTACACACCTTTTTATTGATGTATGCGTTAAATTTTATCATGTCCTCAATGCAAAGTAATCAACTTCCACAAGAAATATAAACCATTAAATGATAAATACCTCAAAATATTTTTAAATTATGTTATAGACTAGGCTAAACTGCCTCTAATCATACATATAAATCATGTGAAAATATAGTTATTTTTTTTAGAATTTTCCTCAGTAACCGTGTCCCTGAAGTCATCTTCCACCCTGTTAGTATGTACTTTCTCGCCTTCCAAAACCGACTGCAATTTCATTGAGACCATTTTCAAGAAGTGACATCATTTCTTTTTCCTGCTGGAATTCAACTGTACAAGCTGAGGTTAGCTTCAACTCTCACTCCTAACTTTTTTAGAGTTTTTGAAATGTTATCCTACTTGTCCCACCCTTAAAGTTCCACCCTGTTAGGCTATATTATGGAGAATGTTTGTCCTATCAAAAAAATTTAAAAACAAATCTGACACAGTTATAAAAGTTCTGTTTATCTGTAGAAGGTTAGCTAGCTTAATGTTGATCACTCAAAGAGCTATGGCTAACTTAGCTCAAAATTTTCCACCCAGTTAGATTCCACCCTGTTAGGTTTATAGACCTAACAGGGTGGAATGTGAAACTAACAGGGTGGAAATTCTAATAGAATAAATAGTATTTTAATGTATATAGCAAATTCTATACATATGTATTATATAAATTATTTATTTCTTAAAATTTCTTAATATTTTAACATTCAAATTGTAATAATAATATAAATATACTGAATAATGAATATAAACTGCACAGTTCTTTATGGAACCTTATAAAAGGGGCTCTATTCAGCACCAAAAAGGATTCTACTATTGTTACAAGGCAAAGACCCTAATTTGGTACTGTTTAGAACAATTTTTCTGAACTTAAAAGTTATTTTTAAAGTCTAATAAATGTTGAAATTGATCACAGTTATACTGTAATGTGAATGTCTATAATGTAAAAAATATAAATTTCATTATTTTCATAGAAACATCAGTACCAGTATTAGTATTAGTGATACTGGCCTTCATTTATATAAAAAAAGATGCAATTAAACAAATATTTAAAATATACTGTTGTTATTCAAAAAAAGGGCATTCTCTAGCCATCTGAGCAGAGAATTGTTTTGCCACCATGATTGATTGTGATAAGGAACCACATAGCTATTTTTTGTGTCCCTCCCCCAAAGGAAATCTGGATTTTTTTATTTTATTTTATTTTTTTATTGTTTTGAAACAATATTATATAGGTGCAGTTCCACACATTAAAGATGGCAAACCATGCAGGACAATGACGGAAAGCTCATCCACTGTTAGCACTGGTGTTCCACCCTGTTATGCTCCTTTCCACCCTGTTAGACAAGTATTTTTAAATAATAATTTGACAGCAACGTTAAATATTTGGCATACTTTTTACTTATTTTGTGAGGTGGGGAGCACTAACAGCATATATATGTTTTTGAGCAAAAAAAAAAAAAAGATTATTTGCCATCCTATTGGCAAAAATGGGCACAAAAAAGTACCTGTTCTTAATAATCAAGACATATTCTATTCATCAATAATTGTTTTGTTATTGTTTCAAGAATAAAAAATACTAAGATGGCAAAAGGGACATATACTATCCAAGAAAAGCTCATTATTGTTTAACATTTACATTATTAACATGTTGTGATGACTATGTATATGTCCCTAACAGGGTGGAATATTTTCATGGCCAGTGTCTGAACAATCTACCTATAATTATATATTTTTTGAGTCCCTGAGCTTGACCAATATGTGTTCCTAATAGTTAAACGTCACTATTTTGGTAGAATGCTAAAAACATGAAAATCATGAACCTTTTTTTCCAACACTTATGAAGCCAAAATGTTACTGCATACCAGGAATGACCCAATTGTAGTACAACTAATATATATATTTGGGTTAATTTGAAGTTCTTATATTTTTAACTACTAATGTGAGTTTATTTTTTACGAAAACCCAAATTTGCGCGAATATGTTGTTAATTTCTTTATTTTATATGCAAAAATGTCCATCCACAAGCAAAAGTGGCATCTCATTTGTTTTCCTCTTTTTCTTGTTGAATTAGCTCTAGTTTAATCTCTAGGCTTATAAATAATAAACAAATAAATTACTTTTATGTATTATGATGTATTCAAAATATTTAATCTTGTCATCATGCTTTATGTCTGTGTATATAATCTCAAACTATGATGTATATAAACCCGTATTTGTTTTTTGTCATTATTAAAGATACCATGGTCTTTTCCCTGATCTTGTATGTAATTATAAATCCTGCAATAAAAATAAAGATATGAGTGACAGGTGCACTAACACCTCACAGCACCAGTAACTCCACAACCCTATAGTGCAGTTTTCCTCAGTGTTAGCAATGTCTGCACAAAGAAAAGACATCAGCAGCTGCTCAAATGATATTCTCAAAAAAATTTAAGTATAACTACTTAAAATTAAGATTACACCAGAATGAATTGCTTTGCTAGCAAAACTTAATTATATTTTTATATTTTCATTTTACTTCTTTAGTAAAACAAGCAAAATGTAATGTTTCGTCATATGACACAGCTGTGCATGAACACACACTAGACAAATACAGCTGATGTGAATACATCTCCATTTACAGTCAATTCATGCATTAATTCATTGCTTGATAAAATATATAAATTTACTGATAATAATAGCATAGTTAATAAAAAAAAGTAATAATGACAATAAATAAATGCATATACAAGTCAACAACACAGGAAACAAAGCTTTATTCAAATGTATTGATCTAACAATCAGTTATTTACGGTCCTGCTGCCATCTCACACAGCTGTGCCNCTACTCTTTTTGCTTCAGACATACTTATTCGCTCGCCTACTGCTTTTCCCCTACTAAATAGTAGAGAAGTAGGCGGTTTCGGACGCAGCCACTCATTAGATTTCTCTCGTCTCGTCTATGTAAATTAACACAGTTTGTGTAATCCTGGTGCTGTTCTCTATGCTCTCTGTAACTTTAAGTAGTTATATATCCATTTTTTACATTTTGTTAAGTTGCTTTGTCTTATGTTCACTTTGTGTACTGTTTAGCCCAGAGATCATAAAGCTAGCAACTAAACCAAGAAGCAGCAAGCCTGAGTTTGCACCCTTGGTGAGCGGAGCGAGGTGTGTATTCTTAGTTAATGTTGTTAATTAGAAAATGTTTCAGGATGTAAATGTCTACATTGACTGTTACTGGAAAATGTTTTAAGTTTCACATGTTAATTGAGCCAATTATTGTTTATGTGTTATACTGCTAACCAGCTATTTACATGTTTACTTTTAGTTTTCACGGTGCTTATGCTGGTTCTATAAGAATAAAAACAATTGCACCCGTTAGAGACTCTCTGCCTCGTATTCAAGAAGCCAAGGGCTGCTACACATGAAGTAAAGGTATTTAAGATCCTCCATTCTGTAAAGGACCTCCACCATGACTGATGACACAATCGATGAGTTTGTCATCTTCTTTAAATTGTTCAGCACACTGTAGTAAAAAATAGTAAATTACATTATTGCCAAGTAGTTTAAATCAGTTGTATAAAATGGAAACAAGTTTTAAGCAGATGAACAGGCCCTCCTTGTGGCTACTGTAAATATCAGAGACAGGAAAAATATTCATAATTAATTTCAAAACAAATATCCCAGATTTTTCAGGTGAGCTGGATAACAGGTGAATGATAAGCCATAAAGGACTGACTCTCCTCCTCTGTTTAAATTAAGGGTACTGTACGTGTAACCGGAAAATTGCCCAGTGTATTCAGATCACATGATCTTTTCATTGTGATTATAGCCTAATCTTATGGACGTTTAAATTAATACTAAACGTATAAATCAATGGTAAAAATATTATGTGTGTATACAGATTAGAATTTGTTGGTATAACTGCTAAATGGCTTGCTTGATTATTTCATCAGGAAAAGCACCATAGACAAAACAACAGTTTAAATATGTTAGAATAATAAAGTAAAATTACATATATAGCAGTATAAAATGTTGATTTGAAAATGGTTTCCTTCCTGGATGCCGTTACTACAAATAGGCTATGGAGATTTGTTAGATGTGACCTGTAGGCCTATCAGTCATCCAGATAGGCTATACAGAATCCACTTGATCCTGTACTGATTGGCTGATGATCCTCTTGTTTGATCGGATCATGGTGATCGCATGCTAACGCCAAGTGTAAACAATGCAGCCTAATGAATTTGTTTTATTAATATACAGGTAAAAATAGTTGGGCAGTTGTACAGTTATATAGGCTACCACAGCAGCACTATTAAAAACCAGACAATAGCGATGAAAAAGTAGCCTATTCTTTAGTAGGTACATTAATTTTTATTCTAACCATCTGCGACTGGTCACAGCCCTGCCCACATCTGGCACCTGTACCACTCCTCATATGGACGAGGAGAGATATTTATTTTAAAGTTCTGAAATACTGGGGCCTGGTTTCACAGACAGGGCTTAGATTAAGCCAGGATTAGGCTTTAGTTCAATTAGGACATTTAAGTAGCTTATTATAGTTATAAACATGCCTTTGAAAAAAACATTACTGGTGTGCATTCCTGAGACAAAACAATGGCACTGACATATTTTAAGATATGTCAGTGTAAGTTGATTTCAGTTAAAGCAGCTCAAACATGCATTTTAGTCTGGGACTAGCTTAAGCCTTGTCTTTGAAACCGGGCATGGATATAACATGACAAATCCATCAGGTTACACAAGGAAAACCATGAATGGATTCCGTTTGGGGAAGCATCATGGAAGTCATGAAAAAAGAACAGGGCAGGCTCTGTTTTATGTTCTCAGTGTCATTTGCTGTAGTGATTGAGCAAACAGACTTGAGGGGCTCCATTTTAATGACCTGAGAGCATGGTCTGAAGCGTGCGGCGCAGGTGCACTTAGGGCTTGTTCGAATCCACTTTTGCTAGTTTAACGGCGGAAAACATGGTTGTCGCGCCAGGCGCATGGTCCAAAAGGGTTGTACCTAGTCTCATAATGAGTCATGGGTGTGTTTTGGATGCATAACATGCATTAAACCAATCAGAGTCTCAAGTCCCATTCCCTTTAAAAGCCAGTTGCACTTGTACCATGGCGAATTCGCTATTCACATGGTGGAATTTCGAGTGGAAAGACTGAACGGTTCTCCAGAGAGGAATCCTTTTATTTTTAATATTTAAAAAAGGTTTGTGTGCTGCTGCGCATCCCTGTGTGTGTAACAAGCAGAGGGTACGCACGTTGTGTACCTGCCTATAGGGACATATTACTAACACGCACTTTAAATAACAACAACAACAAAAAAATACTGCACTATTGATTTTAGACTACACATTGACTTTAGACTAGGTTTTAGTTAGTCAGTGGCACAGCCGTTTTCAGTTGCCTCAAAATAGCAACACGCCAACAATGCGCCTGTACACACATTTTCAGACCAGTGTTTTGTTTTTTTCATGGGCGCGAGTGCATTTGCTATTTAAACAACGTGGGCGCTGGACATGAAAATGATAACTGTGTCGGGCTGAAACTAGCAGAAAACACTTGCGTCGCGCCTGGCGTCGCATTGCGCCGGGTGTATGATAGGGCCCATTATGTTACACAGCGTAACATTTTTGTGTTCAGTGTACAAACACGCTGCTTGCCTCCTGAATTTTGTCGTGTTGTTCCTAGTTGTGGAATGGTAAAAAATCTGATTTGTTGACTTGTTGTTTTAACGATTGACTTCCATATATGGAAAAAAACAATAATATGGAAGTCAGAGTATATCTCTGCTCTCTTCTGCAGTATTGCCCTGCTCATTGTGAATTCTTATTGGCTGAAAATCGAGCTCCACATAAACTAAACTTTACACTGTCCCTTCCACTGACCTACCGTAGGGTCAATTATAATTTCTACCAGTTGCAGAATCATCCTTATTGCAAAGTGCTGGTCATTTTTGAAATATGTAAAAAGGCTGCATAATTATTTAAATTATATAGAGTCATTTGTTTACAAGGAGTGTTGTTGTAATAGAACATCAATTTCTGTAGTCATTATACAGTTTTGTAGTTATACTCAGTTCTTTGTTGAAATTGCTCTTTGTGTGTGCCACCTCACAAAGCAAATTTTATTCACCAAGATCCAGTCAAAATGTAGTAAACCTTTCTTCACTGTTGCAGTCAGCCCAGCATAAAACTGGGCCCTGAAATCCCTATAGATTATGCTGTTCACTACATTCTTATCCAGTCAACACAACTTGAAAACACATTGAAACATTTTCCCCCTTTAAAACACAAGATACTGTATACACTGAATACATTTTGGAGGTAAATTAATCTTAACAATAAATAAATAAATATTTAGCATAAATAATCATTGTAATAATTATTTGTTGAATTAAACTTGATTTAATTAATAAAAAATTGATGTGTATACCTTCCAATATTATTTATATATTTTGAAATAGCCATCATTTTTAGTCTGAAAAATGTGCATTATGTATTCTCTGCAGTAGCCTATCAATGCATTTGTGATGGATATCTTATAACAGAAAAAATGGCATCTTGGTCTCTCAAATGGTTATAATTAACATTGTAATGTAGCTGTTACACTGTAACATCCATTTTAGTCTGGGACAAGGCTTAAACCGGGGGTATGTGTGTTCTGAACTGGGGTCTAAATTGTTCAAATGTTTTGTTTTTGTTTTGTTTCTTTTTTAGGTCATGGAGGCCTGTGAAGAGCATGTCTGTTATCTAAGTAAGATACTGTATGGTGCTGCATTACAGAAAGCAACCCATGGTCTTGCATTAGATATGTTGATCATTTTCTTAAAAAGATTTCATACAATACTTACAAATAATAAAAATTTCATCCATCTTTATTGATTAAGTGCAATAAGACAGGTCTTTTTTGACTTAAAACAAAGTTATATGTGTTTTAATTACAATACGTGAACCAGATTTTTTTCTGATTTTGAAAAGAATGCTTATTAATCATGTAAACCCTGCACGACATAAGAAATAATAGTCAGAAATATATTGGAGAATATAGAGCTTATACTCGAAGAGGAATTAAAAACACCTGCATTTTATTCAGAGGCTCAAACTGATCAAAAATGTGCAAATTGCTGCAGTTGCTGATATTTATATGGCCAAAAAGTAAGATGAAATTCTGATAGCTGCTAATGTAAATCAGTGAGATCTTTATAACAGTACATTTCTAGTTACATAAAATGCACAACACACACACATATATATATATACACGCATATATGTATATACTCACATTTTAACACAATTTCTTTAAAAAAAATGATGTATAGATAATAGATAATATAGACATTCATATTTACATTCATATCTATACATCATTTTATACATTCATATTTGTTTGTCCACTTATCGCATGTCATGGTGGATGTATAATATTCTGGTAACCTTGCAGGTGCATTTTAATGTCAACATGAAATTAAAATTCACCTATTTTCTGAATGCATGCTATAGATCTTATTGTGAACAATTCAAAATGTTAAAAATAATGTTGTTTTGATTGCATCAATGTTTGCATGCATTATTTGCATATAGTATTACAATAATCGGCCCTCTTTAGGGAGGTCATTATGGTCTTACAGTGTGATTTTTGTCTCTTGCGCTGTCCATTGGGCTCAGTTTGTTGACCTTGTACTTCAGACTCATCAGTGGTTTCTTTAAATTGCCTCCCTGGGAATTTATGTGTTTTGAGAAATAATGACCCCTAATTAACATGTTTATCTAGTTTCAAAATCATATTTGTTTTCTCAAAGGCATTAAACATGACCACAGATGTTTGTGAGCAACTGTTGCTGGTCATTTTAAGTCTTTAATCAGTCATCAAAACATTTTCTACTGTATTACATACATTCAACACTTACGTATAACAAATATACTGGAATCCTCTTTAACCTTGTAATATCAGCTGTATGTCTTTAATAATATTTAGTAATACTGCATTTTTTTTCCAGCTATTCCAAGAATATTCATTGAAAATCATATGTCCTGTTTATTAAATTATTAACCCAATCCCAATCTTAAATGATTGACTCTTAATCAGAACTTGACTGGACAAAAGGAACTCCCCAACTACATCAAAGAGCTTGTTGTTATTATGGTAGACATTTTTTTTGTTGTTGAAGCTTTGTTTATTGTGTGAATTAGTGACTTCTTCTGTTCACAAAAGTTTATTATAAACCTAAAGTCTGAGAAAATATCACAGCAATGATCTTTTTATACTGTAATTATACCCAGTGAGCCGTAACATATGGTGCTGCATGCACTGCCTGACTGAGTCTGCCACTCTGCCAGAAGAGCATCAGTTCTCATTCAGCTGGTTTCCTGACCTCACTTCTTGCCAGCAAGGCCTGTGAGTGCAAATGTGTGATGAAATTGATGTGTTCTGATAGGTTCAGTACTTTTGCCTATGTACAGTGATTTACAGTTTTGCTGAGTTCTTATTAAACTATAAGGACAGTCATAAAAAAGAAATAAAAAAAGACATGAGAAAAAGTAAGTTTTGCAAATATGTTGCTTCATTGCTTGAGAGGCTTAATTGAAATCTCATTTGGGGTTTAAAGACACTTAATATTAAGCAATATTATCGATTTAACTGCGCTGACACTATTGAATGAGAACAAAAACTTGCACTGAATTAAGCTGGATGATGACACCACTGTTTTCTGCAGAACTGCTTTATAGCGGATTCAACTTCATTTCATAATTGACTTAATTTTCAACAGTGACACGAACTGATCTGAATCAACATTGAACTGACAAGTTGAATAATGACATTTTTTTGAATTTGTCTAATTTGATGAAGTTTTCATCATTGATTATTATTTTCCTGTTTATCACTGAAGCTGCTTTGAAACAATCTGTATTGTGTAAAGTGTTACATAAATAAAGGTGACTTGACTATTGACATTATGTAAAAGAATAGAACTATGAAATGAATGTGGATAACAGCTCAGAAAATTTGGTCTTAAAGAATTTTATTAGAAATGTTGATTTTTTATATTTTAATTTGATTACAGAATGAGACACAAGATTACCGTAACCTTTTTTCTCAGGATAAAAATCTGCACAGCAGCAGAAGTCTCCATATGCTCTCCATTTTATATAGCTACTTCATCAAATTAGGAAAATCACAATTGATTTTTTTTTATGAATGCTGCATATGAATATAAAGAACTATATAAAGAACTCTTAAAGATGAAAATTATTCCAAGTTTTACTCACCCTCAAGCCATCCAAGGTGTATATGACTTTCTTGTTTCTGTTGAAGACAATCTGAGACATATTAATACCTGACGCATCCAAGCTTTATAATAGCAGTAATGCGCTACCAAACGAGTCTGAGCTGAATAAAGTCCACATCCGTCCATCATAAACGTAATCCGCACGGATGCTCCGGGGAGTTAATAAAGGCCTTCTGAAGCAAAGTGATGCGTTTGTTTTAAAAAATATCCACATTTAACAAGTTATGAAGCTACATATTATGTATAGATTCCGCCAGACTGCCTTCCGTATTCAAATTTCGGAATGGAACTGGCGTCGCATCAGTTCTGTAAGTTGAATAGGGAAGGCGTAGGATGTACAGCGTAAGCTTTTTGAAGAATACGGAAGGCAGTCTGGCGGAAGCTACATATTTTACATCATAATTTCTTAAATATGGATTTTTGTTTTTACACAAACATATCGCTTCACTTCAGAAGGCATTTATTAACCCTTCGGAGCCACGTGGAATATGTTTATGATGGATGGATGTGGATGGAAACACTTTCTTCATCTCATATTCGTTTGGTAGTGCATTACTGCCATTATAAATCTCGGATGGGTCAGGATATTTATTAATATTTCTCTGATTGTCTTCATCAGAAACAAGAAAGTATACACCTAGAATGGCTTGAGGGTGAGTAAAGCTTGGGGTAATTTTCATTTGAAAGCGAACAAATCTTTTAATGTCAGATTCTGCAGAATATTGTTTTTTTGAGAGAGAAATTGAAGTGCGGTTTCTGAAAGCAAATGTGAAGAAAAATACCATATTGCCCTTAAATCCAAAATTAGCAAAATTGAGGATGGCCAGAGATTGCGACTTGACTGTCATCACTATGAAGAGGACTATGGTATGTCCTGTGACATGGCTTTCACATCTGGGACTAGTTGGAAAAATAATGGCTCAAGGGGGACAATTATCCAAACCATTATAGTTAATGACCTCTGGATCTCTTTATTCTCCTCTCAGGCCAGTTAAATACCTGGTAAACAGTGTCTAATGCTGTGAAACAAACAACTTGTAATGTTTGTAAAATCCCTCTTTACAAAATATGTATGTATGCATGTCAGCTAATGGAAAATTAGGTCACACTTTAGATCAGGGTTGACTTTTGCCTCAATAAACTTATAATTACTGCTTATTAATAATAAAGGTAGTTGTTGGGATTGGGCAGGAATTGGGTGGGATTAAGGGATATGGAAAATGCTTTATAAGTACTAATAAGCAGCCAATATTCTAGTATATGCATGCTAATAAGCAACTAGTTAATAGCAAAGTCCCTTTAAGAAGTCTTTTGAGCAGATGTTTTATGCCATTATCACTGTCCTCGTCAGAGCTAATTTCCTAGTAACATACATTCAGCAAATGATAGTTTTGAGAATGGGCCTATGTTTGAGATCGTGAATATGAGCCCATTCGTGATCTCAAACAAATTCTTAAAACTAAAAACTATAATTTTCAACATCTTCAAAATCAGTATTTTGATTGCTGACAGCTTCACCAGATCCATCATCAAGTGACAGTGACACTCATATTTGATTGCGTTCAGTAGCTACTTGCTCTGCAGTAAATCGCTGAGCCATTTAAAGGTTTGCTGATGAATCATGATACTTCCTATTCTTTTGTTTTCTGTCAGAATGAAATGTCACTTGTGAATTCAGACATTGCCACCTTGTTGAATAAGTGTGAATAGCACTTATTCCACCATCAAAGATTCAATTACTGTTGTGCAGGAAAAAAAATAAATATGAGTACACTGCTACACACCTCGGGTCATTAGCGACCCTGTACAATTTTTACAAAAAAATGAATGGGAAAACAGGCACTCTTTTATAATTTTATTTACTTTTATGTTTCTTGTTATATTGTTTGTAATGAATTGATTGGGGAATACTAAAAAGGTTGATGTCTAACTTTAAAAAAAAAATGAATGAGGAGGAAGGTAGTGAATGATGTCCCGGGTCGATAAAGACCCGAGGTATGCATTCGTTACACACAGAAGGGGACGGAGACACTGGTTGTTAAATAAACACTTCTTAACTATTACCTGAGGATGAATAGCAGAATGCAGGTGAGTAAAGGCAGGATTAGTTCGTGACTGTTGCTGTGACTGGATCTGATGGTGATTCTTATCTTTCCCAGGGAACGTGGAGCAGACAGGACACGATGACACTCACTGGAGACACTAGGAATCACGGAGAACACTGGAGACAGGTAATCAGGCGTTAAAGGAGTCCTTAAGGTAAGCATAGCAGGTAGGTATGCATTAACGAGACCGGACAATGACTGTGTGATCTGGAGTGTCTTAAGTAGTGCCGTGGTGATTGGTGCTGATGAGTGTCAGGTGGTTCTTGTTAATACTCAGGGGAGGGAGTGCATTGTGATTGGGTGAGTGAAGAGCCTGGCGTGTCTGTGACATTACCAGATTAGCGGACCGTGGACCCCGACATCGTGGTGGTGGACCCCGACATCGTGGTGGTCGACCCCGACATCGTGGTGGTCGACCCCTGCCACGTGGAGCGCGACCCCTGCCACGTGGAGCGCGACGATTCGGATGTCTGACATGGAAGTCATCAAGGCGGCTGGGATCGAGAATATAATTCCTGGGGACCCATGACCGCTCTTCGGGACTGTAACCTTCCCTGTCGACCAAGTACTCCAGGTGACCACCACGGCGCCGGGAGTCCAAGATGTCGTTCACTGTATAGGCCGTTCCTTCATCCACGATGAGCGGAAGGGGGGGTTCCTCGGCTTCACCAGGCTCTGTGGAGCGAAGAACAGAGGGATGGTGAGGTTTCAGCAAGAAAACGTGGAAAACTGGGTGAATTTTATACTCAGGAGGGAGCTGCAGGTGATAGGTGACAGGGTTGATCCTCCGAGTGATGATGAAGTGGGCCAATGAATCTAGGACTCAGCTTCCTACATGGCAGGCGCATCCTGATGTCCCGGGTCGACAGCCAGACCTTCGATCCTGGTTGGTAATCGGGTGCATGGGAACGCCGAAGGTCCGCTGTCGCCCTGCGCCTGCGTAAGGCCCGCTGGAGTTGGAGATGAGCTGAGTCCCAGACCCCCTCACTCCCCCTTAACCAGTAATCTACTGCTGGGACGTCCGATGGTTCCCCATCCCAAGGGAACAGTGGGGGTTGGAAACCAAATACGCATCGAAATGGAGTGAGACCTGTGGTGGACTGACGAAGAGAGTTCTGGGCTTACTCGGCCCAACCCAGAAACTGGTTCCAGGAGTCCTGGTGGCCGTGACAGAAGGTACGTAGGAAACGGCCGATCTCCTGAATCTTCCTCTCCGTCTGCCGTTCGTCTGGGGATGGTAGCCAGAGGAGAGACTTATGGTCACACCTAGGAGCTTAAAGAACAATTTCCATACCCTGGAGGTGAATTGTGATCCACGGTCAGATACAATATCTTCGGGCAGTCCATAATATCTGAACACGTGGTTGAACATGAGCTCCGCGGTCTCCATAGCCGTTGGCAGTCCAGGCAAGGGAATTAATCTACATGACTTGGAGAATCGATCCACTACCACCAATACGCAGGTACAACCGTTAGAGACTGGAAGATCTGTTATGAAGTCAACTCCTAGGTGTGACCAGGGGCGGTTGGGAACGGGCAGAGGTTGGAGCTTTCCGGAGGGAAGATGTCGCGGGCTCTTGGAGATGGCACATTCCCGGCACCCTTGTACGTACCTCCTAACATCGGATGCCATGTTGGGCCACCAGAAGTGCTGTTTAAGCAGCGAGAGGGTTTCATTGACCCCTGGGTGGCCAGTGCCCAGTGATGAATGCGTGGAGTGAATAAGTGGGGTGCGCCGTGTCCGTGGGATATACTGCAATCCCTGGGGGCAACCCGGCGGAGTGTTGGTGGAGGCATTCGGCTCGGGCAGTGTCTCGGCAGACCAAGTGATGGGGCTGACAAAGAGGCTCTCGGGGATGATTGGCTCTGGATCGGAGGTTTCTTCGGGACTATAGATACGAGACAGAGCATCAGCTTTCACATTTTTGGACCCAGGGAGATGTGAAATGCTGAACTTGAACCTCGTGAAGAACAGCGCCCATCTAGCTTGGCGGGGATTCAGTCTTTTTGCGTCTCGTAGATACTCAAGGTTCTTATGATCTGTCAGAACTGTAAAGGGGTGTTTAGCTCCCTCGAGCCAATGCCTCCACTCCTCCAGGGCAAGCTTGATGGCCAGAAGCTTCCGGTTTCCGATGTCGTAGTTTATCTCCGCCGGGTTGAGCTTGTGGGAGAAGGAGCATGGATGGAGCTTACGAGGATTCCCCTGCTGCTGCGACAATACCGCTCCCACTCCTGTGGTTGAGGCGTCCACCTCGACGACGAAAGGGAGTTCTGGATCTGGGTGAACCAGGAGGGGAGCGGTCATAAAGGCTTCATTGAGTGTCTCAAAGGCTTGCGTGGCGGCTGGAGTCCAGGACAGAGACTTGGGCTTATTCTTGAGGAGGTTGGTGAGTGAACTGGTAATGGAACTGTAACCTTTGATGAAGCGGCGATAGAAGTTTGCAAAACCCAGGAACCTTTGTAACTCTTTCACGGATGTTGGAATGGGCCAGTCTTTGACAGCAGTTACCTTCCTCTCGTCCATGCGGACGCCACTGCGATCGATGATGTAACCCAGGAACTGCACTGAGGACTGGTGGAAGGTACACTTCTCGGCTTTTAGGAACAGATGGAATTCTCTCAGGCGTTGGAGGACCTCCGCAACGTGGCGGCGATGGTCGGCCATGCTCCGGGAGTATATCAGTATGTCGTCGATGTAGACCAGGACTGACTTGTGGAGGAACTCCCGGAGCACCTCATGCATGAAGTCTTGGAATACGGAGGAGCCGTTGACAAGTCCATACGGCATGACGAGATACTCGTAGTGGCCAGTAGGGGTCACGAAAGCTGTCTTCCACTCGTCCCCCTCTCGTATTCTGATGAGGTTGTAGGCACTGCGGAGGTCCAACTTGGTGAACACAGTAGCGCCGCGTAGTTGTTCCAATGCTGTTGAGACGAGAGGAAGTGGATACCTGAATTTGATGGTGATTTTGTTTAAAGCTCTGTAATCGATACACGGCCGCAAGCCTCCGTTCTTCTTTGCCAAGAAGAAAAAGCTGGAAGCAGCAGGGGAAGTAGACGGGCGGATGTATCCTTGCGCCAGAGCTTCAGTAACGTACTCCTCCATGGCCTTCTCCTCAGGGATTGACAGGGAGTATATATTTCCTCTGGGCACTGGCTCACCTGGGATGAGGTCGATTACGCAGTCCCATGGCCGATGAGGAGGCAGCTTGGAGGCTCTTTGAGGACAGAAGACATCGCTGAAGTGGGAGTAACATGCAGGGATGTCTGTAGAACATTTCTCGAGTGGACTTTCCACAGAAGTAGCATAAACTTGGATCTTCTCAGAACTTAGGAGACTTGACACAGGAAACTCGGAAGCAGAGACTTGAGTTTCTTTGGAACTTTAACGACTTGGAACAGGAAACTCAGGAACAGAAACTTGGACTTCTTTGGAACTTGGAATCGGAACCTCAGGGAAACAGTCAGGAAAGCATTGGTTATCCCACTTCAGGATTTCTCCTGTCCTCCGGGAGATGATGGGGTTGTGCTGCTCAAGCCAGGGGCGCCCTAGAATCATGTCAGCTGTTGACTTCTCCAGAACCAGCAGATGAATCTCCTCCATGTGAAGAACACCGATTTGGAGGTGAAGAGGTCCCACACTGCAACGAACTTGACGAAGAGTCTTTCCAGTTACTGAGTGGATTTGGTAGATCTTTGGCGTGGTAGTGGTTTTCAGCTGGAGCTGACAACAGAGGGTTCCAGAGATGAAGTTACCAGCTGACCCAGAGTCGAGGAGCGCATTGACTGGAAGACAGAGATCAGCAGCAGTAAGGGTTACAACAATCGTGAGTGGTTTCATCTTATTCAACACAGGCATGATAACACTCACCTTGGGACGCACAGGGCGGAAGGGGCATTCAGCGATAAAATGCCCGGAACGACCACAATAAATGCAAAGATTCTGGGTCAGCCTCCTCTGTCGCTCAGCAGACGTAAGACGTGAGTATTCAACGTGCATGGGTTCGCTGGCTGGTTCTGGGTGGCTGACAGATTCTGGCTGGCGGAAGGGAGATGGAAATTGAGCACCAGGGCCAGCCTCTTCGAGACACAGCTGCATACGAGTGGCAAACCTGATGGATAACTGGATGAATTTTTCGAGCCCGATGGAATCCTCGTATGCAGCGAGATGCAACCGCACATGTGGATCGAGCCCTTGTCGATAGGTGGTGATAAGAGCTTGTTCATTCCAGCCACTTGCAGCAGCTAAAGTCCGGAACTGAATGGCATAATCAGACACAGACATTAAACCTTGCTTCATTTGGAATAATCTCTCACCGACTGATGAATCCCAGGCTGGTTTTCCGAACACTTCCTTGAAGTGATTGACGAAGCTTGAGTATGAGTTCACGATGGGATTTTTCTGTGTCCAGAGTGGTTCCGCCCAGCGGAGAGCTTTCCCTTCGAGTTGAGATTATGTACGCCACTTTAGTGCTGTCGTCAGGATACAGGTGCGGTTGCATCTCCAGGACCAGCGAACACTGCAGGAGGAATCCGTTGCAGTTCTCCGCCAAGCCAGTGAAGGGTGCCGGTTTGGCCATGGGACTGGCAACCGCAACGGGTGAAGGAGATGCAGCGGGGAATGAGGAAGTGGTCGCTGGAGGTGCCGGAGTGGAAGTGCTGGTTATTGTTCGACGAAGTGCATCGACCAGGTCTTGAAATGGATCCGGATGGCTCATCTTGGTTGTTGACGGTGTTGGTCCGGTCTTCTGTTACACACAGAAGGGGACGGAGACACAGGTAATAGTTAAGAAGTGTTTATTTAACAACCAGAGAATGAATAGCAGAATGCAGGTGAGTAAAGGCAGGATTAGTTCGTGACTGTTGCTGTGACTGGATCTGATGGTGATTCTTATCTTTCCCAGGGAATGTGGATGCAGGGAGACGTGGAGCAGACAGGACACGATGACACTCACTGGAGACACGGAGACACGGAGACACTAGGAATCACGGAGAACACTGGAGACAGGTAATCAGGCGTTAAAGGAGTCCTTAAGGTAAGCATAGCAGGTAGGTATGCATTGACCGGACAATGACTGTGTGATCTGGAGTGTCTTAAGTAGTGCCGTGGTGATTGGTGCTGATGAGTGTCAGGTGGTTCTTGTTAATACTCAGGGGAGGAGGTGCGTTGTGATTGGGTGAGTGAAGAGCCTGGTGTGTCTGTGACAGCATTTAAGGGTTATAGTGAGAACTGGACCATAAACTAAAGTTTTACCGAACCTACCGGACCTACACACTGTGGTGTCAGGTTTGTGGAGAGGCTGTAATGCTTCACATTACAAAATCTCTGCTGAGATCTGGAGTGATTTAATGTCTTTTTTCAGCTTCAGTTGCATCTAAGGCTGTGGTTGAAGTCAGTTGTAGCTTATGGGTTTCTGTTTGTCTGTTTTTTTTCTGTTCTCTTCTTTCCATCAGTGATTCTGCTTGTTAACAGGCTTGTTAATACTAAGATGATTCTATTGATTGATTGATTGAAAAACTTTATTAATCCAGGTAGGGAAACTGATTTGCCACCAACTTCGACAATACAACCAACAAACTCAGCACACAATTAACACACAGATAAATTAAGAAACAATGAATACATGATTAAGAACCAGTGAGACATAATACAGTTCCACAATTGAGAAAAAATTCATGGTGTTCATTAAAATATCTGACCGCTGCAGGGACAAAAGACCTTCTCATTTGTTCACTAGAGCACCAAGGCATTATCAATCGCTCACTGAAAGAGCTTCTAAGTCCTTTAAAAATGTTGTGTAGTGGATGGCCTTCAAAAAGCAAGATGATTTTTAATTTTGATCTTGTCCTCTTCTCCACAATGACCTGGAGTAAAACCAATAATCGAACCAGCCCTCTTGATCAGCTTATTTATCCTATTTTTGTCCTCAACAGGTTTGCTGCCCCCCCAGCAAAGTACAGCATAAAAAAGAACACTAGCTAAAATCCCTTGATAAAAAACATCTAAAAACTTTGTGCTGACGTTAAATGATCTAAGTTTCCTCAAAAAGAAAAGTCTTGACTGGGCCTTCTTCATTAGGACATTAGTATTCTCTTTCCAATTAAATTTTTCATCCAAGTGGATGCCTAAGAATTTATATGACTGCACAATTTCGATCAACTGACCATTAATTGTGACTGGAAGGACCTTCTCTTTTTTCTTTCTAAAATCGATCACAAGTTCTTTAGTCTTCTCTACATTCAGTTTTTAAAAGTTAGACTCACACCAGCTGAAAAAAGACTGAGCCTCCCTTCTATAAGCAAAATCATCGCCCTGATTGTATCCAACAGGATGGCTGACTATGCCTATAGTCAGCAGTATAAAGTGTGAATAAAAAGGGAGCTAAGACTGTGCCCTGAGGTGCTCCAGTATTAGTTAAAATGGTATCAGAAAGATTATTACCAAGCCTAACAAACTGTGGTCGTGATAAGAGGTAATCTAAAATCCAGGAAATGGTTGTATTGTGCAATTTAGAATCAATTAATTTGTTGGCTAAAATATGTGGCTGTATAGTGTTAAAAGCACTCGAAAAATCAAAAAACATGATCCTGACAGAGCTGGCAGTAGTTTCAAGATGACTGTAAATGTTATGCACCATAAAAAGTAGAGCATCATCTACCCCAACACCCTTCCTATATGCAAATTGCAAGGGGTCATAAATAATATATAAAAATTTTGTGGCTCAGATAAGGTCTGGTTCTGGTTGCTCTTGGCTGACATGTGGCATTGCTATGGCCTGCTTGTGGCTCAGATCTGGCAAACACAAGTGGTCTGCCCAAGTGGCATCATTCCACGCCACATGTGGCCCAGATCATCATACCACGTGTGACATGGCAGATGTAGGGCCGGCACAAAGTTGCTATCTGGGTTCTTAATGCTTCAGCCTAGTGTACAACAGGCTTGAGTCGCAACAACCGCAAATTCTATTCTTTAGCCTGGTAAGGCTGTTAGACTTAGGCCATGGACCTAGCTGAGGCTATGTTTATATCACCTGGTAGCTCTGCTGGTTTGCTGGGAGCAATTTTCGTATGTCGCTAGGATATGTACTGGTTGGCTGTTGATACATTAAATGCATAATAGTCTATAATATATTAATTATATTGAGATTCAATTGCATAATACTTGTAACTACCTTACGTTCAGGTGCGGATTAACGCACAGGCTTGCCTAGGCTGCAGCCTAGGGGCCCCATGTGTGCAGGGGCCCTGGACTGGCCAGACTATTTTTTTTATTATTTTAAATTTACTTCAGTGCAAACAAAAAAAAGACCCTCATTGGCCCACAAGAAAATAAGCAGGTGATTGGTTAGATGTGACATTTGGGTCATATCTGTCCAATCAGCTGCTGATCAAATCATGTCAATAATTTTAATTTACGTCACTGCTATTGCTAGACGGCATTGAGGCAAATGTCCGAAAGAAATTACGATAGTGGTTAAAAGAAGGTTAAAATAACAACGTGAACAAGATATAGTGAAAAAAATCCCAAATTCGCTTGATACTTCAAGGCATTGGATACAAGTCACACAGTTCGTGAGGGAGAGATCGTTAACGGAAGGAAATCCGAAAAATTTGCCTATCATTCATCGACCTCAAATATAGCTTATCACTTGAAACATGTAAGTAGTAGCAACTTTACAAGTCCGCTAATGTTAGCCTAGTCCTAGGGTGCGTCTCAATCAGCTCCCTCCCAGCAAGCAATAGCCGTCATTTCATCATCTCGGAGTAACCCACTTTTAGCCAAAATAATCTTTACATAATCTGACATCATAATCTGACATCATCAAATACATAAAGAACTATCTCCGATCAGCACGCGACAGATATTGGGGTATGGGATGCCAGAAGGGCCAGACAGCCATTGATTTTTGTTCTCAATCAGGATAGGTGCAGTTTTGTTTTTATTCACATTTGTGACCAATCACGGAAAGTAGGGACACAAGTCGGTTCTGGGGCATTTTGAGTTATTCACAGATTCTGAAAGTGTAGTCTCCAAGCTTTCCAACGATGTGTAACACATGGAAATCTGATAATATTTGGAGAAGTTGTGGCCATTTGAAGGTAGGCACTCAAAAAAGCTCTAAAGAGAGAAAAACGCCTCTAAAGTTTGTGCAGTTCTCACCTGTTCTCACCTGCTGGGAGTGACAATAGGGCTCATTTACATCTCATTTAGATAAGCCATACCCCCTGTAAAGCTGCATGGACCGCATACTATTAATAATAAAGGATAATGTGCATTGTAAATGTCAGTAATTTATCTTTTTTGACTTTTATTAAAATGATTTAGAGGCTGAAAATGATTTAGAGATAACATGTTGCAAGACACTCCTTTAAAATCTGGCCATCATTTTTAATGTTATTATTTTAATGTTTATGTAAAGAAAAAGTACATATTGATGCAAATTTTATTTATTTGCTGGTTTTCTACAGAAAACTTGGTGAATTGATTTCATTGTGTAGCATTAGGACTTTTTGAACAGGATTCTGTGATAACCATGATCATTTTGGTCACTATAATCATGAAATGAAATTTTCTCACCTGAGAAGACAAAAGAATCACATAATAATGACCTGAAATGACTTGCATAATAATGAGGCCTTTCAGTCAGGTAGGCTGTGAAAAAACCCTCTGTGATGGTGTATATCAAACATACAGAAAAAACAGCAATACTGTGAAATATTATTACAATTTCAAATAATGGTATTATATACTTTAAAATATAGCCTAATGTATTTCTGTGATGCAAAGTGTCTGAACAATTATGTTACCTCTATGGTATTTCATATAGGCTTTTAGCTTAAAAGCATGCACATTTGGAGAAATATTGATGGATTCTCATATGTTTATGTCAATTTTCTATACAGAGGAGTAATATTCAATATTTATTGTCATCACTATGAGTGCTGGATTCTGTGTTTTCAATTCATACTTGCAGCCGGAGGGTGCTATGTACACCTTTAGTCCACAAATTCATCTAAAGAAAAACAGGAACCAGGAACTAACGGCATGTCTTCTAGAGGTCGCTAACCATGGCTTTAACATACAGATCAACACTTTTCAAGACAATAAATACACGAATGAGACGATGTATACATGTATTTGCGTCTGAATAGCGCTCGTTCCGTTGGCGTGGCCGCATTAGCGGATAATGAGCTGAATCACGGACTTCTGACATGGCTCTCTTTTCATACAGATTACATAAACACAGAATGTTTGTTTTCGATTTGACTNTTGTTTTTACTCTGAGTGTACACAAATAAAAGAAGACATTCTATAGTTTCAATTGATATATTACTTATGTCTCTATGACAAAAAATTACGGAGTATTTTAAGTCTGTTTTGCTGCAATGTGCACAATAAGTAGCCACGCTTCCCTTGGAGGGCGGGGGCAATAACAAAAGAAACAAAAGCCGGCTATCCAGTATGGAAATACACACAGACAATGACACGCCCCTACTGCGTGCTAGAATCTCCGAAAAACAAGCCAATTTCAACTTCAAAATGTACGCTTTTAAATATACCAAAACTGCTATCTCAAACATGGAGAGGCTTCTTCGTGATCTCAACTAACAGATTCTGCAAAAAAACGAAAATCACCAATTTTGAAAAAAAAACGCTTCTTTCTCATTTTGCTCGATAGTTGTGCTGCCGACTTGTGTCACTGGTTTCCGTGACGGGTCACATTTGTATTTTTAATTTGAAGTTTGCTGAATAAAAGTTCTGTCATGACAACTCTCTGAGTGTTTGGCATGGTAATGTGTATGACAATGTTGATATGTTTGGCCTTGGCGGAATAGATCTGCTACACTGCTGCTGCTTTTATTGCTGCTGCTGCTGTTGATTATTGCTGCTGCTGCTGCAGAGCAAGTACGGGATTTGCTACTGCCAATACATACACGACACGCTGCTGTGAGCAAGTAAGACATGCTGCTGCTGTACAATATAGTGTACATAAATTACCCGTAGCAGATCTATACAGGTGGAGCTGGGGGTGGAGGGTTTCTGAAAGCACGCTGCACTGCTAAGGCAAATGCTACTCATGTATTTGAAGACTGAGCATGCAAGCTCATTGGCTACTAATACAGCAGGAACCAATCATCTGTGTCCTATAGATAATGATGTGATTATGAGCAGTTGAGTTAAGGACCTATTAGCCTGCCCATTTAGAGTTTCATGACAGAACTTTGCATTTTTCTTTCATTGCATTGCTTTTGTGTCGTTATTTTGGAGGTCGAAAGAATATCAGTTTGATTTGCATTTTTGACCTGTTTTTTGACGTCAATTTGATGTTTGTTTTCGGCATCAATTGGACATCAGCGTGTGGATGTCAAGTGGACTTCAAATTGACGTGAAAAAATTGATGTCAAAAAATTGACGTCAATTTGATGTAAAAAAACTGACGTCAATTTGATGTAAAAAAAACTGACGTCAATTTGTTGTCAAAATATTGACGTCAATTTGATGTCAAAATATTGACATCAATTTGATGTCAAAATATATATATATATANAATTGACGTGAAAAAATTGATGTCAAAAAATTGACGTCAATTTGATGTAAAAAAACTGACGTCAATTTGATGTAAAAAAACTGACGTCAATTTGTTGTCAAAATATTGACGTCAATTTGATGTCAAAAAACTGACATCAATTTGATGTCAAAAAATTGACGTCAATTTGATGTCAATTTGATGGGTATTTTTCAACATCAATTAGATATCAGTGTGTGGACGTCAATTTGATGTCAAAAAATTTACGTTAATTTGATGTCAAAAAATTGACGTCAATTTGATGTCAAAATATTGACATCAATTTGATGTCAAAATATATATATATACATATATAGAAAATATAAAAAATACTGCTGCTGTACAATATAGCGTACATGAATTACCCGTAGGAGATCTATACAGGTGGAGCTGGGGGTGGAGGGTTTCTGAAAGCGCGCTGCACTGCTAAGGCAAATGCTACTCATGTATTTGAAGACTGAGCATGCAAGCTCATTGGCTACTAATACAGCAGGAACCAATCATCTGTGTCCTATAGATATAATGATGTGATTATGAGCAGTTGAGTTAAGGACCTATTAGCCTGCCCATTTAGAGTTTCATGACATAAGTCTCATCACTTTTGATGACAAGAGACCAATTGAACTGCGAGTTTATCCATTCAAACTTCATTAACCAACAGCAACATGTAAACATTCGCTAGCCGGAGTCTTTAACCATTGCACTCACATGTTATGTCTTTTGCAACGTCTCGCGCATGACACGGCATTTGAATTTGGAAAAGAAACACAAAACTGACTGGAGCCGCTCCGGTGGAGAACAGTGACTGGATCTAACACCTTAAGATGACGCACTGCTCATATCTCTGGCGCTGTAAGTTACCGAAAGCGAAACCACACACAAAACACCTTAGAAGAGCTTCTCTGTATGACGTGACAGACAACTAGTTGTCCAGTATGGTTTCGTTCACACAGCGAGAATATTCTGAGAATGGGGTGTCCTTAAGTGAGTCCTTAAATTTACGGGTGTGAGTTTGGTTATAAAATGCGGTTGTCACACCCATAAATAACCGTACTGCGTGTGAATGTAACCGTATTAAGGACTCAAATACAGGACTGACAACCGTATTCTGCTGCTGTGTGAACATGGCCTAAATTAGTGGAGCGAACAAGCCACACTCAGTCTCAAACAGAGACAGAAGTCAAACAGAGTCACACAAGTACCAAAATGAGTGACTTACTGGGCTTAAAAGGTCAAATACATACAAAATTATGTCAAAATGCCCGTCTTAGCAATTATTCAGATAAACACAGTCAGTTTTGGATCGTTAAATAGTTAAGAAAGAGAGCGCATGTTGTGTAACAGTATTGGGTCCGTTCATAAACTCTTAAAGGGACAGCAGTCTAATATTCCTGCTGCTGTATGTTATTTAAAGAACAAAAGACAAAGAAAATCACTTTCTGCTCTTGACTGAACACGTTTTATAACTTTATGGTAAGAATTAATCTGTATTTAATATTTACAATAAAGAATACAGAAATTAAGGTAACCAATGTAAAATAACACATCCAGTGTTATTTTACATTGGTTACCTTAATTTCTGTAGTATTTCTTACCTGAATAAAAACCTACTTAACCTGAAAAACTTAGTTTCATAGCTCTCTATTCTATTGCATTTATTTGTGCTGTTTGCCATTTTTTTATTTGTTCTTATTTTAATAGAGTTTTACTTTTTTTCATGAAAATAAAACCTTTGCGTTGAAGAAAAGTAGATTTTTGTTTGTATATGCTGTCAATTATAGTTCTAAGAAAGCAAATCGGAATCAGCAAAAATAGGTATCAGCAGATCACACTATCAAAAAATCGGAAATCGGCGCATCTTTAGTTCCAACGAAAGCCACAGCAGAACTGCGACTCATATCTATGTTTTGTGAACGAATCTGAGACTGTGAAAAAACCATGAGAGTCAATTATTCAATTACTCTTTCAAAAATACCGCCACTTGCTTCATTATTGAATGAATGAATGACTCGATGATGTCACGGAAAAACAAGGCAGATGCAAGTGCAAGTTAAATCTCATTTATTGAGCTTCACACCAGGAAAACACAAGCAGGGTTCACAGGACTGCAGGAGAGCTGTGACGCAGGGACTTCGATGGGCCGTGGAACAGGTGAGTGAAGGTCGTGGTTGCAGGGCCGTGATGAGTGAAGATCGTGTGGAAGTCCGTGGTGAGTGAAGATCGTGTAAAGTCCGTGGTGAGTTGGTCAGTGCGAGTATATCTAACGAAGAACAAGAGACAGGACCACGAAGACACGAAGAACTCCAATCCAATAGGTAACACACACGAGGAACACATGGGAAACTCCATACAACGATCTGACAAACATGAGACGAAAGACAGGGCATTAAATAGGCTGAGTAATGACAAACAGCTGCTGCTGATCAAGATAATCAGCGGCGACGCCCACACAACCGATTACGTGACAAAACACACGTACACAAGACAACAGGGTGAGACAGCGGATCAGCAACCGTGACAGATGACTCACTCATTAAGACAGTGACTTACCGGCACCTACTGGTGGTTTTAGTTTAATATTTAAAAGTATCACTCGTTTATCACATCATTGCTTATTTCTCTTTTGGACATTTTTTATTTAAAATATTATTATTTAAATATATTCATTAATTTAATTGTTATTTAATTTATATTATTTATTTTATAAAGGTATATATAAAAGTGAATAAAAAGCACTTTAATGCACAGTCAGTTTAAGGGGGAAAATATTGTCCCTTAATGGAAAAGGTGTGACTGCAGCAGTCTAAGTGGAAGAGAGGGGGTATGCAGAAGAATGTTAAATACCTCAGGGGGTACGCGACTGTAAAATGTTTGGGAACCACAGCTGAAGTGAATTTAAAAACAAGCAGGCAGGTAATATGCACACTTAATTATTAGTTTATTTATCACAAATCATCGTCATTGCAAAAAAAAACACTGGTTTATTGTTTTAGTTACTTTGTAGGCCTACTATGGATTCTTTAGGACAAGTAATAAGTTCAAGAATGGGAACATGTCTTTTTTTTTTAGTGACACCTGTGTTGCTTGTTATTTTTTTTACATTTTCCATATAGCCCAAAATACGATTGTTACACTATAATAAAAAAGACTGAAAATGTGAAGTTGCACTTCAGCTTTATGTGACTTAGTAAAATTGCTATACCTAAAGTAAATAAAATGGACTTATTTGATCCTACAGTGTTGCTACTCCCCAGCCAGCACAGCTATGTGGGGCCCAGATGGGTGTCACCTGGGCTGTCTAACTGCTCAGTGTGCACACTACAGCCTGTTAAATGTAACACAGAAACATCCTGGAGTTAATGATATAATTAGGTGATAACGAGCAGAATCACAGAAGGACAGAGGAACAACAAGGGGCTCACACAAAGAGCAGCCTAGGGGCCCCTGACCAACTTAATCTGCCCCTGATTGTGTTCACAGTCAAAGTTTATAATATTGATATTTTGTTTCATTTGTGTGATTTTATTTTTCTCCAACAGCTCATATACCTATAGGATTTTATATATTTTCTCCATCAACTTATGAGCATTTAGAAAATAGTGAAAAGCGCTGCAAAAGTCCACAACACTTTCAAATAGACAAACGCGCTGCAAATGTCCACAACACTTACAAATAGACAAACGGGCTGCAAAAGTCCACAACACTTACAAATAAACAAACGCGCTGCAAAAGTCCACAACACTTACAAATAGTGAAACGCGCTGCAAAAGTCAACAACACTTACAAATTGCTCTTGTATGCAAACAGGGACAGACGTCGTATATTATTGGGAAACTCATCACGGCAATTATCCACATCTCCTCCATTTGGCTAGGGAACACATTTTTGGTTGGAACCAAAGTTTACATGACTGCATTCTCTGGAATCCTCTCAAGCGGAGGACCTCTACATTCCGATTGGTTGCCGCCGAACCGCGTCATAGCTCATTACCATAAAGTTGACCTCACTTCAACTCTCCTCGACGGCCATCACTGCATTCACACGGGGCGCTGGCATTAACGCTTCTCATTTACTTTGAATGGGTGATGTCATGCGTTGCCGAACTGAATTGTGGGTTCCGTCGCGTCGCTTCACTCGTGTTGCAAGCGGCAGAAGTTGAAGATTTCTCAACTTTTCAAGCGCCAACGCAGGCGTCATCCAATCAGATGGCCCTATGCAAATACCCTAGAGCAGTCGCTAGCCAACTGCGTTCGTGCAACACCGGAAAGTAATGTGATTGGCTGTAATCACTATAACGGTCACGTCAACACAAGCTTCAGACACGCCCTCCGTCAAGCGTTGACGCTGACGCCCCGTGTGAATGCAGATACCGTCCAAGACGTGCCGCTGCTCGCCGCCGGCTCACATTAACCGTGTGTTCACACCGCCACCGGCGAGAGCTTCAACATTCGCTTTGGCTGCCCTGCCAACAACGCTGTACTGTTCGTTCAAACTGCCGCCGGCGGGAGGGTCAAAGTAAATGACAAGTTGTGGCAACCAATCGGAATCCTCTCAAGCGAGGACCTCTACATTCCGACTGGTTGCCGCCGAACCGCGTCATAGCTCATTACCATAAAGTTGACCTGACTTCAACTCTCCTCGACGCTCTCACCGTCCAAGACACGCCTGCTCTCGCCGGAGCTTGCCGCTGGCTCTCATTGAAAATGAATGACTTCCTGTCACTTTAACGGTCTCGCCGCCGGCGGTGTGAACACACAGTTACCTTGTGTTCACATCGCAGCCGGCGAGAGCGTCAAAGTGACAGGAAGTCATTCATTTTCAATGAGAGCTGGCGGCGAGCTCCGGCGAGAGCGGAGCGTCTTGGACGGTGAGAGAGTCGAGGAGAGTCGAAGTCAGGTCAATTTTATGGTAATAAAAAATGAATGACTTCCTGTCACTTTGACGCGGCAGTGTGAACACACAGTTAGTGCATTTCATTTAAACATTATGCACTACTTCTGCCAGTGGTGGGCACTCGTGCAACGTAAGCAATGGTGCACATCCGAGTCCACGAGATAGAGGGAAGTTAGCGAGTGAAGTGTATAAAAATTTGGAGTGGTTCACAGCCCTGAAATGGGTATGTCAGAGAAGGGAGTGCTGGGGAGGCTCCAGTAATGTGTTTGGGCACCCCTGCTTTATAGACAATACAAATTTGATGGCATGTTTTTTTATATATGTTTGTCCACACCTTGTGTCATCATCGTACTGTGGCGAAAGATTGGCGAGATGCCACAAGTGCCTATTACACTGGGTTTCGCTGTCAAAAAGAGACAAAAGTGAAATTGCCTCTAAGGGGCCGTACACATATCGCGTCTTTTACGCGCGCAAGTTTGTTATTTCAAATGTAGAAGTGACGTGGTCGCGACACGCATGTGGTGCTGCGCGCTCATTTTTTTCAGGCACGCCTATGCCACGGTGAGATGAAAACATCTCAACTTTTCAGAATGCAGCAAGCGCACCACAGAGCATGTGACAAGAACCAACTGATCAGCTTCGGCCTTTCCGTAACAACATCGAAAGCTCAGCCAAACAGCTGATCATAGCTGTACAGGGTGGTTTTTATGTCTCATCTCCATAAATATATCTATTAGTAAAGCTAATGTAAGGGCTAGAAATCAATTAATCCTTTGCTGATACTTCATCGTCATCGTGGAGAGCACAGTTCATTGTTGCATAGCAACGACAGATGCCACGGGAGCACAAGCGCTTGTGGAAAGTAGGAGAAAGCGGCGTGGCCGTGCTTTCCACACGTTTTTAGACGTGATATGTGTACGGCCCCTTAAACAGCTGAACAAAGCACTACACTCTTAAAAATAAACCTTTCCATTGCACAAATTGTTTTTTTATAGTGGAAAAGGGCCTTTAGATTTTTTAAATGTTCTTCACACTAAGGCAAAAATGGTTCCTTGGGGAATCAGAAATGTTTTTGTTTTTTTTAATGGCATCACTGCAAAAACACCCTTTTAACCTTTATTTTTAAGAGCATATGATTGGATTAGTCAAGTTGGCTTAGAATTAATCTTTATACATGTTAAGTCTTTTTAAATGACTGAAAATTATTACAAATTCATTGTTAAAAAATATACTCATCTCAACTTTATATACTTTATATTGAACATATATTTTGTACATATGTAAATACATTTTTATTGAAAGAATATTTTATGAAAAGCACAGAGCACAAACACTACCAATGTTTACTGAACCCATGGGGTTTATTTCCAAGAGCCTCAGAGAATTTTTCCAAAACACAAAAGTTATTTATATGCACATCAATGATCTTTAACGCCTCCATTTCATGATTTTCAACATGCAAGGGCAATGAGCAATTAATTAGTGTTAGGACTAATTGTGTTCAAAGAGAATGTATGTCATTTTTTATGTCATATTTTAAACTAGATCATTGCTGTTAGTGCTGTTCAGTGACTTGTGGTCACATCAAATCACCATGATTTATGTATAAGGACAAATTCTTGGATTAACATAAATGGACAACAAGACTATAGTCTACACCCTGATGGAACCAAAAGGCTCCAAATCATATCGGCATATATATTTCGCATGCTTTTTGGTTATTTATTCTTTGATACTGTTTGTGAACATTTGGCTCAGTGTGGTCATTATTTTGGAGAGAGCCCTTCATGAACCAATGTACATTTTTCTGTGCAATCTATGTGTAAATTATTTGTATGGTGCAACAGGATTTTATCCTAAATTCCTGCATGACTTAATACTGGATTCATATGTGATTCCTTCTTTTATGTGCATGCTCCAAGCTTTTGTGATCTACAGTTCAGCTATGTGTGAGTGTACTACATTAACAGTGATGGCATATGACAGACATGTGGCTATATGCCAACCTTTAGACTATCACTCAAAGATGAACAAAAATACATGTGGCATGTTACTCTTATTCTGTTGGACTGTACCATTTATTTCTATGTTCATTGGAGTCGTGTTGTTAAACAGGTTGGCAGTGTGTAAATATCATATTGACAAATTATACTGTGACAACTGGTCAATGGTAAAGCTCTCATGTGAATCAGTTGTTATTAATAACATCATGGCACTGGTTATCTTATTATTTTATATTTGTCTTACTGCTTTAATTATTGTGTCTTATATTAAACTTATTGTAGCATGTAAATCATCATTAGAAAACAGAAGGAAATTTTGGCAGACATGTGTTCCACATATATTTTCATTGATAAATTGTAGTTTTACTGTGTTTTTTGATGCTATGTCTAGCAGATATGGCTCAAGCGATGCCTCAGAGAACATGTATGTTGTTTTTGGCTTACTGATGATTATTGTGCCACCTCTATTCAATCCTTTAATCCATGTCTTAAAACTCAAAGAGGTTCGTAAAAGAAGTGTAAAATCATGTGTAAATATCATTAAATAAAGAATTATACATTGTCCTGTTATATTATATACAAACATACTGACTGACATGCCTTATATGCACAGGTGGACTTAAGTTCAGAGTGATGAATGTTCTCTTTAAGGGAGTGAAGAGATGTTTGAACGCTCGTTCTGAGAGGCAGATCAGTTTTTTCTTTTCATTCTAATACCAACTACTAAGGCCAGTATCACATATATGATCTCAATCCCAATATCTATAAATGGGGTTTTTATGTGATTTCTGGATATACATTTTTATAGCCATTTAACATTAAGCCATTACTGACCCTATAAATTAGAGAACATTACAGGACATGTTTAATAATTTATTTATTAAATACATTTCACTTATTTAAAATTGTAATTAAGCTACAGCACACAAATCTGTTAAATATCATGTCACCTCTCAATACATCATCAGTATCAGAAGTACTGATAATTTAACCCCAAATATCTCAGATTTAGTATAGGTTTGTTTTGTTTGTAACATCTGTTAAAATAGCTTTCCATTTATATGTACATTTCTTAAATAAATGTCGGAGAGCTGCCTCATGGATTTTTTTTTAAAGGGGAGCAAAAAACTTTTCACTAAAAGTCTATCACGAGGACTTGAGCCTGATACCAGACAGACGTCATAAAAAAATCAGTAATCGGAGGTTGGTTTTTTTTTTTTGGCAGCTCCCTATAGTGACCGAAGATGATACCATTAGTAAAGTACAGGTGCATCTCAATCATCTCCCTATAGCTCACGAATCAGTATATCATGTACTGTACACGAATTCAGGCACTAGTAAAGACCTTGGCTCACACATTGGGACATTGATTGAACAATTGATCAATTTCCGGTGACAAGACTATGTACAAGAGTTCTGCATTCCCTCGTTGTAGAACATCACCGCTGTATTAATCAACAACAGGCAGGACTCGTATCTTTTTAATATTATTTTTATGCTGTTTAAACACATTGTTCTTTTATATATCTTTACAAGATTTATTTATATTAAATATAAATGTAGATGTGCTCACTACCTGTCTAGTGTTTGTGCTGACAAACAACAATAAAAAAGGTTTCTTCTTCTGCATGTCATTTCTTAGACTTTATTTTATTTCATAGACTTTATTTCTTTCTTGATGAGAACAAAGGGATAGATGTTGATGTTTTATTGAAAATAATAAAGTTTGAAGTCACCATTATGGACGTAAATGTTTGCTTTAGTTGGGCTCTTGACCCTTCACTTTATAACATCACTTTTTCTCTGGTTGTTATAACAGAGCGCTACTGAACCACATTTGTTATAGCAACAATTGAAAGTCTGGTCAGGTGACATTGGTTACTCGTTGATGAGAATTCAGTCATCACAGTGGCCTGATTCACTGATCCTATCCAGCGTCTGATCTCTGAGTATGTTAGCTGTTAGTTTTGTATTATTTACATTAGCCTTGTGATTTTGTGATTATCAGATAAAAAAATAGGTATGCTGTTGTTTTACTTAATATATATAAGCGTTTTAGCTGACTTTTAGGTTCACACAAACATCAAGAATTAACGTAGGAACCTCAATGAATGTGACAATCTACTTTGTAAAGATTTACGAGGCATAGTGCTCACTTTAGATGAGCTCACAAAGATAGTTAACTGACAACTACTAAATGATTTTTAACTACCTGAATTAATCATGAAATACAGTAGGAATATGAGTGTTAATAAAGCATTTATTGCGCACATCCATTTGGGCGGAAGAGCAACTTTTGACCCGAACGCAATGACGCAATGACAAACGTGGACGCGAAGAGGAGAGAGCAAAACGAAAATTTTTAAAGAGAAATGTCAGAGGATTTCGATATAAGAGAAGAGGAGCTTGAGTTTGTTGCCCAGCCGTATTTGTTTGAACCATGAGAGGCATCTAAGCTAACGATACTCCTACATCCTGCGTCATATATCACATCCAAACAGCATATATCACCCTCCGAAGGGCACTTCGGAGTGAAAACAATCATGGCCGCCATATTGAAGGGTTGTTCCAAACCTAAGCACTCAAAACTGGCCACTTCAAAGGGCCATTCGAAACGAAGGATTTTGAAGGGTACAACTGATGGACACTTCGGGCCCCAATGATCCTTTGCACAGGGAAGTTGTTTGACGTCACAGAATGGGTACAGGAGGCACGGAGTTCGATTTTACCTATAAATGTATTTATAGTATTTTTCTATACTACTGCAATATTTATATGAGTTAGATTTGGTACATTATTTTGGTCATAATGACATTGTACTTCAACAAAAATACTTTACAGCTCCCTTTATCAGTCCATTCAAATGTTTCAAATACATACAATCCACATTATATTTAACGTAAAAGACCGGCAGTAGCTTATGTTACTACAGTAAATGAATAATTAATACAACGTGTAAACCAGGGGAAAAAAAGACGAAGGCGCCTCCTTGGTTGTCTCATTAAGATGACGCTGAAGTGCTTTACAAAAAACGAGTTTTTTTGACCCCTACACCCTTCATTCCTTCGAAGCTTTCACTCTGTAGGGTAAACCCTTTGAAGGGATTAGGGCATAGGGATGAGCCCTTCCGAATGGAACGCAGGGATACATCGCGTCACGGGTTACTCATTTGGCGCAAGTCAACTTGTGCATTCTGCGTGCGGTCGTCTACCGGAAGCTCGTTATTCGAATTTATAAAGTTTTATATATAGATATTTTTTTTACAAAAACCCATCCTTTCGCTTCAAAAGGCCTTTATTAACCCCCTGGAGCCATATGGATTACTTTTTTTTTTTGGATGGATGCATTTTTTCTGTCTTCAGAATGTGGGTTACCATTCACAACCATTATAAACCTTGGAGGACTAAGGATATTTTTAAATATATCTTGGATTGTGTTCGTCTGAAAGAAGATAGTCATATACACCTAGGATGGCTTGAGGGCGAGTAAATCATGGGATAATTTTCATTTTTTCATTATCACATTGACAAGTTCTATTGTGACAACTGGTCAATTGTAAAACTGTCTTGTGCATCATCTTTTGTGAATAATGTCTATGGATATATTGTTGTTGTTATATTTTTTATCTGTGCAGTTATTATTATAGTGTCCTATGTTAAGCTGATCTTTGCATGTAAAGCATCTTCAGAAAGCAGAAAGAAATTCTGGCAAAAGTGTCTGCCACATATATTATCACTTATAAATTTCACGCTTGCTTTGCTTTTTGATGTTACGTTTAGCAGATACGGATCAAATGACATTCCAGAGAGTAATTTTTTGGCTTTAGAATTAATTATAGTCCCACCTGTTTTTAATCCTGTAATCTATGGATTAAATATTACTGCAGTACATGAACACGTTTTTACATCATGTGTTGCAGCAAGAGTTAAGGTTTTAGGAGCTAGAAAAAAGGGGTAAAATTTAGTAAACAAATATTTGCTGTATCTATTTTATAAAAGTGATCATACATATGCATATACATAGAGTCCTGTTTGTTATGCTGTTTCTCTAATTTATCAGTAAGTGTACTAAGTATTACGTCTTATTTAGTACTACATATTCTGGGACTCAGCATATGATCAATGTGAAAAATTTTATCTAATGAAATCCAGGCCTTTTCTGTTATAAAAGGGAGTAAGAAATAAATTTTATATCTTTTTTTGTTATTGTTCAAAGTTGAATGAAAGTTGAGCTTCCCAATGAACCCATCTTATTATTTTTGAATGAGTAGTGAAATTCTGAATTTGAATTAACCAATGCAGCTACGATGGTAGAAGACCAAAAGTATGGTTAGAAATTTGCTGGGTGCTTTAAATGTGCAATGTGTAATGATCATTGTAGGTCCTTATTATTGATTCAGTGTTTATATTATATTTCTGGATTGTGTAGCAATACATAGTTTTAAAAGGGATGAGCAAGAAACTCAATCCAGACACAGAATTATAGCCAGTATATAGTTCCGTCACTCATCTCACTGGCTTGTTAAAGGGTTAGTTCACCCAAAAATGAAATTTCTGTCATTAAGTACTAATACATATTTTTGATTAAATACAAGTTGTTTTTTTATCCCACATAGAAAGCAACAATACTGAGCCTGCATTCAAACGTAAACATGGAACATGGAAGTGCTGAACTGCATTCACTGCGTCAAATGCGTACGAGTCTGACAGGGTACAGACCATGTAACCATGGTTCCCTGAAAAGGGGAACGAGACACTGTGTCGTAGGACGCTAATGGAGAATGCATCTGGCATGACCGGTGTCTGAAAATGCGACAATGACATTGGCCGGTGACAGCCCATGAAGTCACTACCGGTGTGACCAGAGTATAAATAGGGTGCCTGTAGTATAAGACATAGGCAGGCAAGCCTGAAGCATGGCAATGGGACACAGTGTCTTATTCCCCTTCTCAGGGAACCATGGTTACATTCGTAACACATCTCAGGTTGCTAATGAGGAACAAATGCTCACTCCACCATGCTAAAGGAATGAGTGCCGTGGCATAAGTCAATGACATCAATGCAATTAACCAGAGTCAAGTTCTCCGTCCTAGCGGTACGCACCAGCAGTAGTCATAGACTCTATTCCATATGGCCAGAAAGCCTGGCTACATAAGACTCTCTACAGCAAGAGGAAGACTAACAGCGCCACCTTGAGGACAGTCAACCAGGAAGGCTCCAAAAGAGAGCCTACCACCTAATCTACTGCAACCACTGAGCTCTCAGAGCAGAGGCTTCAGCATAATGACCCTCTATAAGGAGGGGAAACCTAACTACTCTCTACGCTAATAGACCACCTCACCAAGGAAGCTCACAGAGAGCCATGCTACTTAGACCGGTTATCTAAAGTGGAGCTCGGGGAGTTGAGGTCTCAGCATGATGACTCTCTAAATCAAGAGGAAACCTAACAATGCTTCCCTAGGGCTGGCTAGACTAGGGAGGCTCACAGCCACCCCAGCTGAGCTCAAAGAATGGAGGTCTCAGCAAAAGCGACTCTCTAAGCAAGAGGAGACTTAGCTTCATTCTACGCTAAGGACTCCTTACCAAGGAGGCCTAAAGAAGCCTAACACTCGATACTGCTATGCAAGCGGAACTCTGGGGCAGATGGTTCTTCAGAAAACAATTTAAAGCGAGAGGAAACCTAGCAACGCCACCATGAAAACAGTAAACCCAGGAGGCTCCAAAGGAGAGCCTACTACCCAATCTACTGCCCTCACGGAGCTCTCAGAGCAGAGGCTTCAGCATAACATCCCTCTAAAGTGAGGGGCTCTACTCTAAAAGACTACCTCACCAAGGAGGCTCAAAGAGAGTCTCACAACTCAGACAGGTTATCTAATGTGGTGCTCTGAGGACCATGACGACTCTCTAAATTGAGAGGAAACCTGGCAACGATCCCCAAAAGGGTGGTTGCACCAAGGAGTCTCAGGAGATCCTACAATCCTGGCACAAGCACACCAGCTGGGCTCTAATAATGGAGGTCTGAGAATAACATTTCTAAACGAGTAACCTAGTAACATAAAACATCAAGACCGCTTATCAAAGAGGCTCAAAGTGAGTCTAATGATTTGATACTGCTATTGAGGTGGAACCCTAGGGAGTGGAAGCTTCAGCAGAAGATTCTGAGGAGGCTCAAAGAGCCATATATGAAGGAGGCCCTGCCCAGGCTGAGTTCTGAAAGAGGGAGGCCTCACAAAATAACTTTAAAAAATGAGAGAAGCCAGTTCTATTGAGGAGGCTCAAAAGAGCCAAAGACCCAACAGTGACAACCTGGGTGCAGTCTTAAGAGTGGAGGCCTCAACAAAACTACTCTGAATGAGAGTAGGCTTGACTATGCAAATTTAAAACACCACGAAAACCAACAACACACTCACAATCAGTATCCTGTGCCGAACCATCAAAGGGCAGGAATATAAATAAACAATAAAAACTGCCAAACAACATCATAGGTCCAGCCTTGGGCCTGATGTAAGTGTATGCAGGAAGCTTCTAACACACCCCACCTGACCTCAGACAGAGTAGGGGAGGTGAAAGGTGGAAAGGAAAAGATGGAAGGTGGCAGATGTTATTTGGCCACTGCATCCTGAGAACGCTGGGAGCGTTTACTTTAGATGACTTCTCTCAAATCCTGCCTTCTTTTCTTTGTGTCGCGCCTCCTCTGCAATCTACCCGGAGGAGGACCGCGAGTGGCGACGCTCCCCCTGTCCTGATAGCCCTGTCTTGTTCCCCAGACCAAGACGAGCCAGGCCCCCTAGAGGCTTCACTTCTCTAAACTTCCAGTCCACTGTTTCAACAAAAGTGGCAAAAAGGTAAGATGGCAAAGCCGGCACATTGAGAAAGTTTCTCGCTTTATCCCCAATGTCAGCCAGGTTCACCCAGAGATGCCTCTCCGTGGCTACCATTACAGTTTGTTTGGTGGCATGGAGGTCAAGATCTGTAATGCGGTGCAGTTCTGCTACCGCCTCAGGGGGGAGCCCCTGACCCTGGTCCAGGTCTTCAGCAGATCGGCCTGGTAAGCCTGCAACACCGCCATAGTGTGCAGCGCAGCCCTGGCCTGAACCGCTGCCTCGTACATTGGCAGTGGGAGCCTTCAATGTCAATGCCTCTCCCAGTGAGAGGTAGCTAGCCAGCATCTCTTCAACTGGTGGCATCAACTCATATCCATGCTCACGCATCCCCTCCAATCTAGCATTATTAGCTTGCTGAAATGGATGAATATGGGTTGTGAGTGAGCTCACATCTCTCAAGCCACCACGGCAGATATAATCTTCTGTGGCACAAGACATAACCTCCAGCAACTCATTGTACACGGGGCAGGCAGGCTGCGAGGATTCAGAAACAACATCATCCTCAACAACCACATCACTGATCAGAGGATGTAAGCGATAACACATCCTCGTCCAGCAGCTCGCCCTAAACAGCTACTGAAGAATGAGAAATAGCCATACCTCTCTCGAATTCCAGCGGATAAGGTCTGTGTGAGAAGGGTGCTGCCAGCCGATGATTTCCCCAGCACATTGCGAAAAACACTGTTTTTACATGGAGTGTGATAATGCATAGCTGTGCCAAACAAACACAGGGAATGATATTTACATTTACATTTAGTCTTTTTTTTTTTTTTACATTTAGTCATTGATATAACCATTAGGCGCCGTCATTTTGAATTAGTTCTTTAATTTAGCACTTAATTAGAGCTTTGAAATCTCACCAATAAATCACCAAGACAGTTCAAACATTTTCATGATATATAATGCATACAAAGACTTTGATTCCTGAACTGGTTCTTGTTAGGCTCAGCCATCGCTTTTACGGGAAAAAAATTTACCCAGTGTGGGCAAATAAGGAAGCCAAAAACCAGGAAATGTGAAACTGGCCTACGATCTTGTTGAGCCCTCCTTCTCAGTGAACTTCATCAAATTATGAACAAGATATTTTTATCCTAGAGATTTCCCAACTGAATAAGGTCTTATAAAATCAAGGCTTCCAGCTCTCCAAACCAGACATCCAGGAACTTTTTTGCTGATAATTTGCCTTTTTTTATAATTAAAGTGCTAACTTTGACTATCTGTTTTTCCTCAGTGAACAATAGATACTGATGCCTATAAGAAACAGATTGTGTATTAATGTATTTTAATGTTTTATATTTATTAATATTGTTTTGTATGCTTTTCGTATTGCATCTTTGATGGATAACATGTCTTATCCTGTGATACTGACTCTTATGGTGCCTAAAGAATCTAAATCATATAGGCATTTATATTTCAGTTGTTTTCTTTTCCTTTATCTGCTTATATTGTCAATTAATATACGTCTTGTTATGGTCATTATCATGGCGAAAACACTTCATGAACCGATGTACATATTTTTGAGTCATATGTGTATTAATGGGGTTTATGGAGCCACAGGATTCTACCCTAAAATTCTGTCTGATTTAATACTGGATTCATATGTGATCTCCTCTCACATGTGTGCTCTGCAGTACTTTGTTATTTACAGCTCTTTAATGTGTGAATTTACAATATTAACAGTGATGTCTTATGATAGATATGTAGCCATATGCAAACCTTTAGACTATCATTCCAAATTAACTAAATTCACCTGTGTGAAATTAATTCTGTTTTCATGGATTGTTCCCAACTGCTTTAGTCTTATAGCAGCCCTGTTAGCAAACTTAAGGCCATTTTGTAAATATCACATTGACAAATTATATTGTGACAACTGGTCAGTTGTAAAATTGTCATGTGCATCATCTTTTGTGAATAATGTCTATGGATATATTGTTGCTGTTATATTTTTTATCTGTGCAGTTATTATTATAGTGTCCTATGTTAAGCTAATCTCTGCTTGTAAAGCATCTTTAGATAACAGAAAGAAATTCTGGCAAACGTGTCTGCCACACATATCATCACTGATAAATTTCACTTTTGCTATGCTTTTTGATATCATGTATAGCAGATATGGTTCAAATGACATTCCAGAGAGTCTGCGACATTTTTTGGCTTTAGAATTAGTTATAGTCCCACCTGTATTTAATCCTCTAATCTATGGATTAAATATTAGGGCAGTGCGCAGGGTTTTTGTCTCCTGTATTTCAGCAAAAGTGAATGTTTTAAGAAGCTAAAAAATGTTTAAATCCTTGACAATTACTTGATGTACTTTACTAGTAGTAGAAGTAAAAATGCAAAATGGTATAATTCGTTTTATAAATGAATTATAACAAAATGTAAGAAAGACAAGCATGTACAATATTATGAACATTAGGAATAGTATCATAAAACATTCCAGAAAAAAAGAGGCCTGCTTTTCACTGCTCCCAGATCCATTTATGCAATTTTTCGTTTTCATCCTTTGTTAGTTTATTTGTAGATGTTTGTCTAAATGACCAAAGAAATATAAAATAATTTTTATATTTGAAATGAGAATATATTTTACTTTTATTCTTTAAATTTTTTGTCCCACTTTATATTAGGTGGTACTTAAATTTGATCATTTGATACAATGCACTTATTGTATACTGTACATACATGTTTTTACATTGTACTTATATTTATAATTACACTGTGGACCCATAGCTCTTAAACCACCCTTAAACCTACCCATACCACCAAAGCTGTCCCTGACCTTACCTGTATCCCACCTCAATAGCAGAAAAAGTGTTTAGCAATATAATACAAACACAATTAGTACATTGTACTTATGTTTTGGTGCAAGTTCATAGTAGTTAAGGCCACCTAATATAAAGTGGGACCAAATATTTTACTTAAATTATACTGCTATTTTACATTGTCAGACATGGTTGAAATCGAAGGAGAGGATGCAGGATCTAAGTGCAGCAGCTCCAAAACAGACTGAAAGAACAGGCAAGGACAAAAACAATGACGTATACGCGACAATAACAGACACTGAACTAAACAAAAGTAAAAAAGGTTTAGTATATCGTGCGCACGATTGAGTAAATTGAGGGAATGAATTAGTGAATCATGCGCACGGTTTTTATTGTATTTTATAATTTTTTTTTGTATGTCACACAGCAAAATCCCCAGAGTTAAATCAGACTGCATCACTTAGACACACACAGACATCAAAAATCAGCAAATTATTCTCAACAATGGTGATTAAAAAAAATGCTTCACGCTGCAGTGCATTCTGGGTGTCCCCAAAGGACAAAACTCCCATCATGCACTGCAGTATGAATAATTATTGTCACCACTGTTGAGGATTGTATGCTATGTTTTCATGTATAAGCCTGAGCGGTTAGAGTTGCTCATTTTTAGCATTGAAGCGTTACAGTGGCATTTGTTTAATGGAATTTATTTGTTGCAATTTTGCAATAGCCAAATCTCAGTCAAGAAAGAGCCCTCTTTGTGATGTTCATTTGAAAGGACTTTTGAGCAGAAAATTCAAGCAGATCTGCTCCTTCAGTCTGCAATGTCAAATGTTTGTTGTGAAATACTATTGCAATTGGTCAAACTATTTTATGGACATAAAAGTCTGATTTAAGCCTGATTTGCCAGTTAACGAGCTTGCCGACAGGTCGGGCTGTGATCGGGGAAAAATCAGCGAGTGATCGGCGCTCGCCAATCTTTATGTGTGAACTACTCAACGAGGCATCAAAGAGGCTCACTGAAATCATTGCCGACACCTCGCGGACGCCAGACAAATATTTAGCATGCTAAATATCTGGAGCTGTCGGCCAACTCGATATCCTGTGGTGTCACGTGTTGCGACGCAACAGCCAATGAAATATACACTGATGTCTATGGAAGCAGCAATAACAGTCCATTCAAATATTATTTGCCGATGTTTATTCATATCAGATACACATTGTGCAAGTAACTATAAAGCTCACTCTCTCTATTGTTCTCCCAGTTCACCAGCCACATATATTTTGGGACAAATGGATGAATTCACATATATTAAGATCAAGGTCATTATTGTCAGGGAGTTAACCCAGTCACCACTGTCATCACTCACCACATTCACCAGATCGCAATCACCTGACTACTAATTCCGTGCACCTGTCAACAATCACCAGTCTACCCAAAACTGCACTCCTCCTGTTCATTCACTGTCTGGTCTCAACCTTACCTTGTTGTGTTCCCGGATCGTCTTACCTGTGCTCTACTCACCTGTTGTTCACACCAACCTGGTTCTTCTCAGCCCCTGCTCTCCATCATCTTCATGCTCGTTGGTTACTGGATCTCCTGGAAAAGAAACGACTGCATCATTCACAGATAAGCTGTACCAAGACTTTCCTTATCCAAACCCACTTACCTGGACTGCTTTCTCTGCTGTGTTGTTGATTTCTCTTCATTCAATAAACCTGCTGTTGTTTATATCACTGTGTTCCTCGTCTATCCGCTGACAATTATATAGGCTTTTAAATGACAACACTCACTTGCACATATTTGAGAATCGGAATATCAGATAGTTGATGACATGGTAAGAAAAGCGATACATCTGTCATACAGTGTGGCCGGCTGGCCGCAGTGTGTCACGTGTGACAAGCGTGACATGTCATCATGGAAACAATAAAGGGAAACGTTCTAAAAGAAGTCACCTTCTGGGAGGTCAGCCAGAATGTTTTAAACTTTTAATATAATGTTGTTTTAATTTTAATTAAATTTTGAATAAAATTTAATCTAATTTCTTCCCAATGTCCATTTTCAAACAAAGCTGTTGGGTGACAATTGTTGCGGATCATTTACATAGTGTAAACACCACAACGACTTAAAGACTCAACAGCAAGTCACGTAGTCTGAACAGCACAGCGATCTGCCGATGTTTAAAGTCCTATTAGTGTAAACTTGGCATAAGGCTGTGGCTGAAGTCAGTTGTGGTTCTTGTGTTTCTCTTTTCTTCAGTGATTCTGCTTGTTAAGAGCAGGCGTTCATCATTAATGTTCAATCATCACTTAAGTAATTGCTTAATTATCTGATTAACTTTAACTCTGCTTCAGTGTTACTTTAACACTATTTAGAGAGGGACAATATGTACTCTGAGCAGAGTTGATTTAACTCTGGGGATTTTACCGTGCAAGTCAAGTCAAGTCAAATTTATTTATATAGTGCTTTTTACAATTGGTAATTGTGTGCATGTGCGGGGCTCCGTAATACGGCCCTTCCAGCGTACATGAAACAGTTTCCTGGTATTTGTCCTCCCTCATGTTTTCGGAAATGCACTTATAGGGGTTATCAGTGTTTCACACCATTTCATAGTGCATAATGTTCATGTCATGCAAAGTTGTCAACATGAACTCAGTTTTCTTCAGTTAGATTTGTGCCTAAAACTAAGCATCATCAAATTCCAGGTTTAAATATGATAGTTGATGTAAAAATTTAAACGTGACATCTATGAAATATAGTGCATACAAAGCGAATCGCAATGCTGACAAGCCATGTTCAGTAACAACATTTGGAACTGGTGCTGCGTTCGTTCCGCAAGTAGAATAGGGAAGGCGTAGGGCATACAGCTAAGCTTTTTGAAGAATCCGGAAAGCGGAAGCACGTATAAGGCGAACATTTGTGTTTATAAAGCATATACAGTTGTATTTTTTTCAAAAATGACCGATCGTTTCGCTAGATAAGACCCTTATTCCTCGTCTGGTATCGTTTAAATCGTTTAAAGCCCTTTGAAGCTGCACTGAAACTGTAATTTTGACCTTCAACCATCTGGAGGCCATTGAAGTCCATTATAAGGAGAATAATCCTGGAATATTTTTATCAAAAACCTTAATTTCTTTTCGACTGAAGAAAGACATGAACATTCTTAATCCTTTAAGATTCAAACTCTTGATACAAAATACCTTTTGTGAGTTCTTGTTTTTAATGTTGATACGAGCAAGAATGCAAATTCAAATATCCACACGATTGCAAATGTGACATTGATTTTGTACAACAGTTCATCAAACAAGAAGGTAATATTAGTGATGTTCTTCACAGTATTGTCAGTATTTGCTCTATTTTGCAACAAAATAATAGTTCCAGCGAAAACCACAGCAGAACTACCTCACACAGCAGTGTTTCGTTAACGAATCTTTGGCTTTGAGCGAATTGTTCGTGAAAGTCACTGATTCAATGATTCATTCATAAATACAGCCACTTGCTTTGTTACTGAATAAATGAATGACTCAATCAAGCATTAAGACAGTGACTTAACGCCACCTACTGGCGGTTTTAGTATTTAAAAGAATCACTTTTCACATTATCATCATCTTTGCATATTTATCAATTGAACTTTTTTTTTTAAAACATTATTAATGTTGTAAAGATATTTATAAAGAAAAAATGCACTAGAAAGTCAATTTAGGGGGCAAATATTGTCCTTTAATGTAAAGGTGAAATCTAAGTGGAAGAGAGGGGGTATGCAGAAGGATGGTAAATACCTCAGGAGGTACTCCACTTAAAAAATTTTTGGGAACCACTGGTTTATACCATTGAAAAAATATTTCAAACTTCTCTTTACCCCTAAACAAAAAATGAAAAAGATCTTGAGTAAATCAGGGCCCCTAGGGTTAGTGGTAAGGCAGGTTAGGCAATCATCAGCTCTGCCCTAACTTTTTATTGGTTAAAATGAACGGAGAATATCTTGTGTTTTCCGTGGCTGCCCGAGCCCTCAGGATTGGCGCTTATGTTTTTATAAACAAGGCCCAGTTCAACGCTGGATTTACAGCTCATATGAAACTGAAAAATGGAGTGGTCACAGCAACAATGATCCTGGTCATGAGTCGGAACCGCAGGTGGTCAGTAAAACTGCATCAAATGACTGTTTTGTTGGCAATAGGCGCCTAAGTGCATATAATGTAAACAACACAAACATAGTGAATTAATAAATACATTATTAATCATTCACTATACGCTATATTCATTATAGTGATTCAAAAGTTATCCAGGAATAATGCAATGGTGTATTGTGTGTGTTTACATTAGGGGTGGGATGGTTCGCTGTAAAAAAAAAAATCAAACTGTTCAGTTCTCCACCCACAGTTTGGCACGTGCTTGCACTGCGGTTCATCCCAAATCTGATGACGCATCTATGGTTTGTTGAAAACAATGTGTTAATCAGACAGATGGATTCGGTTAATGTATGTTTCAGTCGATGGATATGCAGTCTAGTTTCCCAGTACGTTACAAAAGCGATGATCAAAAGAAGATGGACAAAACGATCACTCTTTGTAAACAAATGTTCAATGACGTGCCGAAAGCTCTATGACCAGTCATTTACACCGTCATCACCCGGGTGTTGATAGCGCGCGGCCCAGGTGAGACATGAACATTTCACGTTGCTATCTGCATTTAAACTAAATTCATTTTAACCTTGCCAATTTAAACATTCATCCGTAAGACGCGAAAGAGAACTTGTGAGAACACTTGCAAATTCTCTTTCAAGTCTTGCACCTAAACAGACAAATTCACACAAAATTTATGTCAACATGCCCATCTTAGCGAGTATCCTAACAAACATAGTAGGCTATGTCTTAAGAGAAAAACGAGACAGACAACACATATGTATCCGTATCAGTGTACTGGATCTTTTAATTATCTTAAAGGGACAGAAGTCTAATATTCCTGCTCTGTGTTTTAAAGATGCAACATGTAAGAATTTTGCAGTAAAATATACAAAAACCACAAGGCCAGTGTTACATATTTTGTTCACTTGAGAACTTACAACATCCCAAATGTTTCCAACTATTTGTAAATCGTGAGAAAATTGCAATTTTAACCAAGGCTCCGGGACGTGTGTGGAGTCGCCTGTCAATTGCGTCATACCCGCGTTTCTCTCGGTTTCCGGTTTTATTTTGTAGAAACCATGGAAACACCTAAGACGCTTTAATATTTACATGTTTTAATAGACAAGGGAATAACTGTTTTGATATATTTATAGACAGAGAACTAATTATTGTTATATAGCTCAACACGTTTAGTCTTATTGTTTAAATCTAATTTTCTTGATTTTTTGCAAGTACCATGCTTTACCATGCCTCAGAGAAAAACACAATTTTGTGAAGTAGCTAACATAGCATAATCAGATGCAGCTTTTTATTTTTAGTAACAGTAATACAGAATTTTCTCCATCATACAATACGTTTTAAAATTAATTGCATGCCATTTATCAACACAAGCCATCCAGCATTTAATATGATATTTTAAAATCGATCTAGCTTACTGCAGTGTGCAACAGTGTCTCACAACAGCCGCGAGCAAACGCACAGAGTAACGTTATAACATCATTTTCAACACACTCAAATGTATCTAATATGATAAACAGAGCTGTGTTACCTCATACTCATGACCGGAAAAGCGGAAGCAGCGCTGGCGACTTTGGCATAATAAAAGTTCCGCTGCTCGTGAGGCGTGTGTTGTGCTATCGCTCAAGCGGCCTCGTTCAGCTCCAACAACACTCGGTCCTGCTCTGCTTCATACTACAGTAACGTTAATAATCGCATTCATGTACATGATTTCTTCCCGAGTCCTATCCAAATTCTTTTCCATCAACCGTTGAGATGAAGTCCTCATGTCCCAAGATTTTGCACTTAAACTTGGCATCATCAAGCTACGCCTTTGTTTTGAATAGACCTCTAGAGACCTCTAGCAGACAGAAAATATTACATTGTGCACCTTTAATATTAATCAAACGATAAAGGACAAATAAATCACTCTTGACTGAATAGCTTTTGTAACTTCAATAATGTTTCAATTTTATTTAATTATTCAAATAAGTTTAAATAAAGTGTTATTTTATATTTTATATTTGATTACTTTATTCAATTTCTGTACCTGAAAGCTGTTAGATACCTGAAAAACCTGTAAAGCATTGTTTATTTTATTTGTATCTTAGCTCTCGTGTATTTATTTGTGCTGTTTCTTGTAGTTAGATTATTTGTTTTTATTTTCTTTATCTTTATTTGACAGTTGTCCAATTTTTTACTGAACATAGAACATACCGAACTGTACCGAAACCATGACAATAAAACCGTGATACAAACTGTACTGTGAGAAATCTGAACCGTCCCACCCCTAGTTTAAATATATTTGTTTAGCTGACCATCGATAGCTGGCGGGCGATCACTACACAAAAGCTGCGCATGCTCATCACTCTTAGCTTCACCCACGGCACGCCTCCAGGAGCTTGGCTGTTTTTGGAAATATTTTCTCGGTACAGCGTATTTGTCTTTTATAAATCTGATCAAACTAAAGACTCTTCGGAGATAAGGATGCTATGCTACACTATAGGTACTCAAGATTAACATGAGATTGGCAGAAACCGTGTGTGTTATGTACCCTTTAATTGAATCTCACAAAGAAACCCTTTAATCCATTATTCTACTGTTATTATAAATGATTAAACCACTGGGTTAATTGTGTGTGTTTATTTTTATTTTTTAAAATATGCAGCCCTCAAGCCCTTCCAGCATACCCTTTTTGGCAGTTCCCTGGTTTTTGGCCTCCCTTATTTTTTTTTCGGAAATTAGTGCATTATGTTCATGTCATGCAAAGTTGTCAACATGAACTCAGTTTTCTTCAGCAGTTAGATTTGTGCCTAAAACTAAACCTCAAATTCCAGGTTAAGTTGATGTTAAACTGTAGACCAACAATAATAATAAGAAAAACAAACATTCATATTTATTCAGTTTACTTTTACATTAGTTGTGATTTTCATCTTGGGTGAACTATATCATTCAAAGAAAAACTAAAGCCCTCCAGAGCTTATTGAATTTCCCCTAGGTTTTATTGGTAGAAACTCAGAGAACTTATAAGGAGATGAGTAGTCCATAGTACTTCCATTTCATGAATGTGAGCATGCAAGATGATAAATCAAGGCAATTCAGTGGTAATTGTTGATTGGTGTTAACTCTTATTGTATTTTAAAAGCATGTATGCCATATCTTTACATTTATATTTTCAAATTGAAGCAAACATGTGAGTTACTTGAGATACAGATGTTTTTAATTGCAACATTTTGAGGGCATTTTGCATACGGACAAGTGCAAGCTTAAAAACTTCAATATATGATGGAAAATATGACAAATTTTGCAACCTACACTCTGATGGAACCACAAGACTCTAAATCATATAGGTATATTTATTTCACATGCTTTTTGTTTGTCTATATTATGATACTGTTTGTGAACATTTGGCTCAGTGTTGTTATTGTCTTGGAGAGAGCCCTTCATGAACCAATGTACATTTTTCTGTGCAATCTCTGTGTAAATGACATTTATGGAACAGCAGCATTTTATCCTAAAATCTTGCATGATTTAATATTGAATTCATACATAATTCCATCTTACATGTGTGCTTTCCAGGCCTTTACTGTTTATACTTATGTCATGTGTGAATATTCTATATTAGCAGTGATGGCATATGACAGACATGTGGCCATATGTCGACCTTTAGACTATCACTCGAAGATGAACAAATTTTCATGCAGCATATTACTTGGCTTCTGTTGGATCATACCATTTCTTATTATGTTCATTGCAGTTTTCTTGTCAAATAGGTTGGTACCATGTAAAAATCATATTGACAAGTTGTATTGTGACAACTGGTCAATTGTAAAACTCTCATGTGGATCAACTTTTGTCAATAACCTTTATGGATTTATTTTTATTTTGTTATATTTCAGTCTTGTGATTGTAATTACTGTGTCCTATATTAAACTTATCATTGCATGTAAAGCATCATTAGAGTGCAGAAGGAAATTCTGGCAGACATGTGTGCCTCATGTACTTTCATTGATAAATCTCACTATTGCAATACTTTTTGATACCATCTATAACAGATATGGATCAAGTGATTTCCCTGTAGCCCTGCGTAATTTTTTGGCTTTAGAAATGATTATAGTGCCACCTCTTTTCAATCCAATAATTTATGGCTTAAAACTAACAGAAGTTCGCAAAAGAATCCTAAAATTATGCATTAATTGTACTAAAAAAATGACAGTATGAAGCGTGTTGTGTATATACTGTAGTGTGTCTGTCAGGAAAAAAAGGAAAACTGTTAACTGTTGCCCCTGCTTTATGTGAAATTAAGTTAAGAAAAAATAAAAGTAAAATGAGTGATACTTTTATCCTCTCATTATGCTGCAAATGCATTTAATGTACACTGAGGTTTCAGAATCACAAAATACATTTGGACAAGGTGATCAGGACTTTTATCATCCTGGGGTTTATTTAGTAATGACTGTCTGACTATAACTACTTATCAAATACACACACACAAAATCATGGATATGAAATGTTGATTTGAGTTTTAATATTTTAAAAAATTTTCTTGCTTGTAGATTAGGTTCCACTTAGAAATCAGCTAGATGAACACTGCAACAATATTAAAATATTAAGTTATATATACAATATTGTATTAATCAGCAATCTAAGTTACTTTTTCTAGTTAGATGACATTAAGCGCCTTTAAAGGAGCTTCTCTAAAGCACTTTACAAGGTAAAAATACAAGAAAATTACAAAATGAATGAACAATAGTACATTGGTATTAAAACAACAAGAAATTGTCTCAGGTTACGCATGTAACCATGGTTCCCATTCAGTCGGTCGTGTTCGATGTACGTTGGACAGACCGACGAATAGAAATCTCGCTAGAGAGGCCAGTCTACTTCGAATGTAACTAAAACGAGCCAATGCACATTGGCATGCAATTATTTGCAGCAGCTGCTCTGCCCTGCTCTGTGTGGGTATATAATGAGCAGCAGGTGCATTGCATCTTTAGCTTTTCGCTTCGGAGCCGAGCGGTTCGTTTGTTCCTGTCTCTAAAGCCTCGTTCAGANTGTACACTGAGGTTTCAAAATCACAAAATAGATTTGGACAAGGTGATCAGGACTTTTATCATCCTGGGGTTTATTTATTAAGGACTGTCTGACTATAACTACTTATCAAATACACACACACAAAATCATGGATATGGAATGTTGATTTGAGTTTTAATATTTTGGTAACACTTTATAATAACTCACGCAATGAAGCATTAGTTATGCATTAGTTAAGCACTAGTAAATAGTCACTTCATCATTTATAAAACATTAATAGACATTAGTAAGCCATTTATAAATACAGCTATAAATGCTTTGTTCTTGATTTATAAGCATATCTATAATGAGTTTAATAATTGCATTTTCATACTTTATTAATGATCAATTTATCATTTCTAAATTATGTATTATATTATTCACAAACCAGTTATTTAGGAGTTGTCAGTGGTTCATAAGATCATTTAGAAAGTGTAAGTAAATAATTAATACAATATTTAAATGTACATTTATGCATATTATTTAGACAAAGTATTAGTTACTTAGTGTGTTAATAAATGCTTTATTAACACATATTCTTAGTGTCAAAACTACCTCAGTAGTAACTTTAAAACATTAGAAAACAGCAGTGCAGAAGATCACTGAATCTTTAAATCTCATTTATAAAAGCTTTACAAAGCATAAATAGTCCTCACTTTAGATGAGCTCACAAAAATAGTTAACTGACCACTTCTAAATGTTTTATAACTACCTGAATTAATCATGAATTGCAGTAGGAATATGTGTTATTAAAGAATTTATTAACACACCAAGTAACTATTACTATATGTCTAAATAATAAGATGTATAAATGAATGTTTAAATATTTTATTAATCATTTACATACACTTCCTAAATGATCTTATGAACCACTGACAACTCCTAAATAACTGGTTTGTAAAAAATGTAATATTTAATTTAGAAATTATAAACTGATTATAAATAAAGTATGAAAATACAATTATGAAACACATTATAGATATGCTTATAAATCAAGAATAAAGCATTTATAGTTGTATTTATAAACTGCTCACTAATGTCTATTAATGCTTCATAAGTGATGAATTAACTATTTAATAACGCTTAACTAATGCTTCATAGCGTGCAGTTATTATAAAGTGTTACCAATATTTTTTAAAAAGGTTCTTGCTTGTAGATTAGGTTCCACTTAGAAATCAGCGAGATGAACACTGCAACAATATTAAAATATTAAGTTATATATACAATATTGTATTAATCAGCAATCCGAGTTACTTTTTCTAGTTAGATGACATTATATAATAATAATAATAATAACTTTATTTTCTATAGCGCCTTTAAAGGAACTTCTCTAAAGCACTTTACAAGGTAAAAATACAAGAAAATTACAAAATGAATGAACAATAGTACATTGGTATTAAAACAACAAGAAATTGTCTCAGGTTACGCATGTAACCATGGTTCCCATTCAGTCGGTCGTGTTCGATGTACGTTGGACAGACCGACGAATAGAAATCTCGCTAGAGAGGCCAGTCTACTTCGAATGTAACTAAAACGAGCCAATGCACATTGGCATGCAATTATTTGCAGCAGCTGCTCTGCCCTGCTCTGTGTGGGTATATAATGAGCAGCAGGTGCATTGCATCTTTAGCTTTTCGCTTCGGAGCCGAGCGGTTCGTTTGTTCCTGTCTCTAAAGCCTCGTTCAGACTGTCAGTCCAAATCCAATTTTTGTGCATATCCGATTGAAATCTGATCAGATTTAGCAAGTCTGAACGGCCAAAAACCACATTAAATGTTACAAGTCCGTTTCGAGCTACATTCATATGCGGTTTGGAATCCTATTCAAATTTCTGGAAATCCGTTTCAGTCTGACTGCTCTGATCGGATTTCATGTTGTTTATGTGACTTTCTCACGCAACGTAAAACGTAAACGTCAGACGTTGTTATAGGAAACATGCTGAAAGTCGCTGCAGAAACAAGGCTGTGTTGTTGCAAAGTGCCGGACAAGCAGAAATTAGCAATAGGCTATAACTGAGACATGTTTTGAGACCAGGGGAGACGACAGCATGGAATAAAGCCGCTCATACCTGCCTGTCGTTGCCCCATCATAACGTAGTCCAGCGCCGGCGGCTACACATTGTCATGATGTAAAATAAGACAACAACTGTATTGCAAACCCCTCCACATTGCGGTTGTTGTTTTTGGCGTATACCTATGAACACAACTTCATTGCCATAAAAAACCAATGCAGATATTCCGGAAAACGAAAAAGCGCCATGGACACACACATCGGATCTAAACACTTGCAATACACAGTGTAGACATTAAAATTTTTAGATCAGATTCCAATCGGATACACAAATAATCGGATTTGGACTGACAGTCTGAACGAGGCTTAATCTGCAAGCATTGTTTTCTAAAAAAGATCTTTCCCCTGTGTGCTTTAGCACCAAGAGAGAGCAAGTCTCCTAAAAGAGCTTACATGGGTGTGACTTGACATTCCACCTGTGTGTTTCTGTCCTCACTGACGGCCACGATCACTGTTTCAAATGTCTGGGCATAGCGTGCTGAAACGATGTTCGTGGGTCATTCATGTTTTCGAACCAGAACATGATCATGTCGATACGCCGGTTGTGACTCTTCTTTCTCCGAGAAGCTTGAGTCCCCTTGAGTCCTTGGCCAGCTGCCACTTGTGTGTAAAAGCACAGCCACGGGTTTGCCCAACACTCTGGGCGACCGTAGAAATCAGCGAGACCAGACCTCTTGCTCCTCTGCGTGTCGTGTGCCGTCGAGCTGTCGGGCTGCAGCGTGGGTTGTCACGGCAACCCAGCACTCGCTCGGCGCTCTAGATGAGCGGTCTCCTTGCCTATTCTCCATTGTAGCGCCCTCTCTGGTGCACCAGAAGAGTTCTACTTTGGTGAAATAGCTTGGGTGACTTGAGGATTGAGGGCTTTTCCTTCAGTGAACCAACCCCTAGGGCCCCTCCCCCTCTAGCACATTGCAAGCTGTGCAGCTTCTGGATTGGATTGCTAGTCCTTCTCATAGGGGAACCTAGCATTTCATTCAGGTGAGGGTCAGATGTTGATTGGTGCATTGGAGAGAGGGCAGTTATGCTCTGGAAATGAGGGTGACGCTGAGCTTCCCTCTATAATGGTGTGTGCTTATGCTGACTCGGATTCAGAGTTTACAGCCATGCTCTCCCGGGTCATTCCGGATGTGCATGGAAAACTTGGCAGTATGGAACTATATTGGTGCCAAAAATATGGAACGTCAAAAGTGCCAAATCTGCATAAAGTTTTTTTTCCTCTTTCACTACCCTCAATGGTGGGTTGGCTGTGCACAGACCATGTGATGGCCCTGCATGTGGGGCCAAGGCACTCTTAATGCACGAGGGTAGTTCTGAGCCGGGATTAAGCTGCGCTTGTTGACTAACCGTGATCAAAGTCACGGGCAGGACCTCGGCCAGACGATGTCCACCTCAGTGGTCCAGAAGCACCCCCAGGCTTACCTTGCAGAGGTGCGAGAGGTCGTCAAACAAAAAACTCTTTCTCAATGCTCAAATCTCACAAGGTGGCCTTTTCGGCGACACTGACGGGGACTGAGCCCAGCAATTCTCCTTTAGTTAGTAGCAGACCGGGAAGCTTCCCCCGACAAACCATTTGAGTTTCTCGTGGACCGCTGTACTTTCATGTCTTGATTCTCCCTCGGCACAGGCCATTTCTGCACTTTGCGTTTAAGGGTCGGGCATATAAGTACAAGGTTCTGCCCTTCGGGCTGGCCCTGTCTCCCCACGTCTTTACGAAAGTCGTGGAGGGAGCCCTTGTTCCCATGAGAGAACAGGGCGTTTGCATCCTCAACTATCTTGACGACTGGCTCATCCTAGCTCAGTCTCTGGATCAGAACACAGGGACCCGGTGCTCAGTCACCTCAGCCAGTTGGGCCTTCAGGTCAACTGGGAAAAGAGCAAACTCTCCCCTGTGCAGACGATCTCTTTTCTCGGTATGGAGTTGGATTCGGTCGATCAGACAGCATGCCTCAAAGAAGAACGTGCTCAGTCAGTGTTGAACTGCTTGAATACGTTCAAAGGCAGGACAGCGGTCCCACTGAAATTCTTTCAGAGGCTTCTGGGACATATGACAGCCGCAATGGTAGTAACCCCTGCTCAGTTTGCTTTATATGTGGCCGCTTCAGCACTGGCTTCATGACCGAGTCCCGAGATGGGCATGGCAACGTGGTACTGCAGGCATTTTCGGTTGACGAATTGTGCCTAGAGTTTGGGCGGGGTGACGGCCATGTGGTACTGAGACCCCGGCCTTGCTATGTGCTCAAGGTTCCTACCAATCCCTTCAGGGACCAGGTAGTGAGCCTGCAAGCGCTGCCCCCGGAGGAGGCAGACCCAGCCTTGGCTTGCTCTGTCCAGTCCGCGCTTTGCGACTGTAAATAGACAGAACTCAAAGCCTCAGGACCTCAGACCAGCTCTTTGTCTGTTACAGAGGCCAGCAGAAGGGAAAGGCTGTCTCCAAGCAGAGGATGGCCCACTGGATAGAGGTGCTTGGTAAGCCAAGGCGTGCCCTGCCCACTCAGGTTGCATGCTCACTCTACGAGAGGTGTTGCATCCTCCTGGGCGCTGGCTTGTGGCGTCTCGCTGACAGATTTTTGTAGAGCTGGGTGCTCGGCGAAACCTAGATTCGCTAGATTCTATAGCCTTTGTGTCAAGCTGGTCTCCTCCCGTGTTCTCACCTCAACCGGTCAGAGGCACGGAGTAACACTCTCTGTGTTACCCCTGTCCCACCGTCCTTTAGGCAAGGGGGTGCGGGAGGCTCGCACAGAGCACTGGAAGGGGCCAGAGCCCGACGAAAAGGGATTCCTATTCGTCGGTCTGTCCGACGTACGTGGAACGTGACCGACTAAATGGGAACATCTCGGTTACAAAGGTAACCATCGTTCCCTGAAGGAGGGAATGGAGACGTACATCCCGTCGCCATGGTCGCTGTACCCCACTGTGCAGCTGGCTCACCTGCTTGGCTCCTCAGCGAAAACCTAAAGATGCAATGCACCTTTGCAAATAATTGCATGCCAATGTGCATTGGCTCCTTTTAGTTACACTTGAAGTAGATTGGCCTCACTAGCGAGATTCCCATTCATCGGTCTGTCCGAAGTACATCTCCGTTCCCTCCTTCAGGGAACGAGGGTTACCTTTGTAACTGAGACGCTTCCTGAGAAAGGGAACAAGACACTGCATTCTCTAGAGGACACTTTGGGGAACGCCTTTAGCATGACTGGTGTCTGAAGCACATGTTTAAACGCGACAGTGTTATTTGCCATCGACAATCTGTGGCGTCACTACCGGTGTGACCATGAGTATTAAAGGCCACCTCTATTAGACGTTATCAACTTCTTTGTATGAAGGCCCGATGCATGGCAGAGAGACGCAGTGTCTCGTTCCCGTTCTCAGGGAACCATGGTTACATTCGTAACCTGAGACATTCCCTTTCGAATAGGAATTTGCACTGCATTCTCTAGAGGACACTTCGGGGAACCAGTGTCCACTCCGCCATGCTGAGGGAATGAATGCCTAAATAGGCTGTGACAAGCACAACCAAGGACTCAACAGGCTTAAATGCCAGACTCCCTCACTCTGGTCCACGGAACAGTCAGTCACACTACTGCCTAAGACCACAACCTAAGCTCTGGTCTGGTAATGTCATTTTTTTTTTTTACACATTACCTTGGCTTAAAGGGTCACTCATTCAGGTTTGTGCTTAGGAGCCGAGATGGGATCCCGACATTCAGCAGGTGCTACAGGGTTGTGGCAGGTGGGACATAACGTCTCCATTCCCTCCTTCAGGAAACAAGGGTAACAACAGTAACCAAGATGTTTTTAATGCCGCTCCTCATGTAGAAGTGCAATGTAGCCCGATTCATAAACAAATGACTCTTATGAGCCAGTTCTTTTCGTTCATAAAAGACTCACAAATTCCTCACTGAATGAATTTTAAGCAAACACACAGCATCAAGGCTAATTGCTATACAAATGTTTTCTACTGTGGTTCACATTTTTACTTTACCTGCAAAAAAATTCACTGGCTTTGCCCTAAAAAACAAAAATAAAATAAACGTTATTGTTTTGAGAGTGTTCCGCGCATCCGTGGGTCCTCACGACTGTAACCAAGGGTTACAGGCTTCAGTTCGCTGTAAAACCACCTCCGTTCAACGGGGTCATAGCATCTGTAGAAAATGGGGATTCAGCTCGGGTGTTGGAAGCAGAAATATCCTCCCTCTTAGAGAAAAGAGCTATAAGACGAGTTCCAGTGGGGGAAACTCAGAAAGGCTATTACTCCAGTTATTTTCTAATTCCAAATAAAGACGGGGGTTTGCGATCGATAATGGACCTGCGTGCTCTAAACAAGCACTTGAGGAAGTACAAATTCAGGATGCTCACAGTTGCAGCTCTCACGCACGCTAGCCGCTGGGACGATTAGTTCACCACGGTCGATCTCACGGATGCTTACTTTCATATAAGCATCTATCCTGCGCACATGAAACATCTCAGGTTTTCCTTTCGGAGCGAAGTGTACGAATTTGTTACTCTCCCGTTTGGGCTCAGCCTCGCTCCTTGCGTGTTCAGCAGGTGCAGAGCAGATATTTCACCCACACCCGGAACGAGTCGATCTTTGGGTCTGGCCCATGAAGGGTTAAATTTAAACACATTCGGGCTTCCGCAAAGAAAAACATGGGTTTCAGGAGTTGGCTATATCACTCCCAATATGAGATACCGAGCGATTGTTTGAAAGAGAACATTAGGTTACTTGCGTAACCCCGGTTCTCTGAGAACAGAGCGAGGTATCTCACCAAGCTTCCCTACTCGCATAACATGGGGGAAGAGCATGCTTAGAATGCCGTTTTCGGGGATCACAGCCATATATATAGGAAGGGGGTGGGCTCCTTGTAATGAGCTGTGATTGGTCCTTCTTTCGGACAGATGTGGTGTAATTTGGGTTTCCATAGTCTATCACACCTGGGGGATGTTCCCATTGTGAGATACCTTGCTCTGTTCTCAGAGAACCGGGGTTATGCAAGTAACCTAATGTTATCATCATCATTGCATATTTATCTATTGAATTTTTTTTATTACTTATTATTTAAAACATTATTAATGTTGAAAAGGTATTTATAAAGAATGCACTGGAAAGTCAATTTAGGGGGCAAAAGTTGTCCTTTAATGGAAAAAGTGAAATCTAAGTGGAAGAGAGGGGGTACGCAGAAGGATGGTAAATACCTCAGGGGGTACTCCACTCTAAAAAGTTTGGGAACCACTGGTTTATACCATTGAAAAGATATTTCAAACTTCTCTTTACCCCTAAGCAAAAAATAAAAAAGATTTTGAGTAAATTGGGGCCTCTAGGGTTAGTGGTGGGGCAGGTTAGGCAATCATCAGCTCTGCCCTAACTTCAGGTCCGCTGCATTTTTTAGGGCCGCATTTCTAAAAGCATTGTAAGTATACATAGTGCTGACAATGGTTTTTACAATCTATGTAGGTTTACAATTTTGTATCATGCTTTTCTATGTGCAATATGAAGAGAGCATGAAAAAAAAAGAAAAATTTAATTTACATTATATATTATTAATATATTATTACATAATATGTGCTTCACAAAGAACAACAAAAGTTGGCCATATTCCCAGGAGTTTATTTGTTAACACCTGAGAATTTTATTTGAGCAAGCTTCTTTTATAAGCATGCCAACAGTTATTATTGCTTCCATTTAATAGATTTGAGTGTGTAAATCCACCGCTCTGCCAAGGCAATGGTAATGTTTGATTGGTGTCAGTGCTTATTGTGTTTTAAAAACATGAATGTAATATTTTGGCAGTATATGTACAATCTAGACAAAAGAAGTATAAGTGCTTATCAGTTACTTGTGATACACTTGTTTTTAATTGCCATATTTTTGCAATTTATAGAACCATATCACCATTAGTTTTGCATGTGGACTAATTTTAATTTGTGGGATAACATAAATAGCAAATGAATAAAAGGAACTTTTCAACCTACACCCTCATGGAACCAAAAGACTCAAAATCATTCAGACATACAATATCTCACAGAAGTGAGTACACCCCTCACATTTTTGTAAATATTTTATTATATCTTTTCATGTGACGGCACTGAAGAAATGACACTTTGCTACAATGTAAAGTAGTGAGCTTACAGCTTGTATAACAGTGTAAATTTGCTGTCCCCTCAAAATAACTCAACACACAGCCATTAATGTCTAAACCGCTGGCCACAAAAGTGACTACGTTGTGTTATGAAAAACTGGACAGCAAGCTGCAGTTTCGCTGATCTTTTATTCCTGATATATTAAACCAATAACCAGCCTCTATGAGTGACTCGCCCTTATCGTGCTCTGTAAAACATATGATGTACACTTGTCACCATGTGATCACCATGAGCTCATTTCCATATATTAGACAAAAATATAACTCAAAAAGGGTGAAATGACAAAAATAACCACAAAGATAAGTAAAATAACATTATACACATAAATTGGAGTGAAAATAAAGACATAAAAACATTAATTAAAATAAAGATTAAAAAGATTTTCAGGAGTCAGATTACAACTCACCTCTTCCAAGAGGAAGATGAGGAGACAAAAAAGGAAATGATGTTGGCTCATGACATTTCAATTAGGCAGTTATATCAGGTATATGAAAATAAACAGTTTTGTGTCAATTCTAATAATAATAATAAATATATATATATATAACAGCAAATTT
>RJVU01035392.1:8009220-8025210 GCA_003731715.1 Anabarilius grahami
TATTCTTTTTATTATGTGTCTTGTCTTGTCGCTGTCACTCTGTTGCACTGTGGAGCTTCTGTCACTAAAACAAATTCCTAGTATGTGTAAACAACATACCTGGCAATAAAGCTCTTTCTGATTCTGATTCTGTTTCTGATGTGGACATCAAAACATGCACACTCAGAGCGAGAGTTTAAACTATGTATTCTCCTGTGTAAGCATAGATTTTCATTTTCAATACAGTCGCAAGTGGACGCAAGATGGCGCCAGTCACAGTTTATGTAGCTCCGCCCATTTTCAGTGCTGCGCTCATTGTCTTTTGAATTCCGGTTTGTATTTCCACAGCGATCTTGTGCATTTATGAATGAACTGCTCGTTTTAAAATCTTCTGGGTCTACTGACATTTGTTAAGACATCTGCTTTAAACATGACAATGCTCACGGTAACTTTAATTAACTCTACAACAAGTAAATCCACTTCACCAGCTAATTATTCTTCAACAGGGATGCCATAGAAATAGAGGGTATGCATCGACGTCACTTTTCCGCCGAAAGCGCGCTCCCTTAGCTGGACTGAGTGGCAAAAGAGCTGCTGCGTGACTGGATTTAATAGGGGAAACTGCGAAAACGCGAGTAGAACAAACGAATTACACTAAAGGTTGGAATTGAATGTGTTTCTTACAACTTGTCAAATAAACCTAATCCATGGATACTGCTAGCCAGGAGTCGTGTTTCCTGACATTTATATGTGCCTGATTTCGACGCCGGGGAAATAGGCTATATAAAGCAAATCTGCCTGTGAATATTTTATATAACTAAAATATAGGTAGGTTTAAATCTGCGTAATCACTTATATCAATGTTATATCGTCATATTGTCCAGCCCTAAAACATATATAGTTTTATAGTAGGCTATAGTTTTTTGTCAGTGTTGTTTATTTAAAAACACCCAATTATGCAGAATATAAGTTTAAATAAGGTTTAAATCCGAGTAATCACTTATCAATGTTATAGCCTATCGTCATATTGTCCAGCCCTAAAACTTGTATAGTTTTTGTCAGTGTTTATTTAAAAACACCAAATTATGCAGAATATAAGATAGTAAATATTTAATTGATGATTTGTCAACACAATATATAACAATACAATATATACGGTATGATTTTACCTCAAAATCCAACAGTTTGACACAAAATGATAACTGCAAATCCTCTGCTGGAGTCCAGTTGTTTCTGTGAATTTCAGTGATCCATTTGCTTCTTTTTTCTGTAGCTTTCTGCAGTCTTTAAATATATACCTCAGGTTTTGTGTCAAAACTATTTGTACAGTCAATCACAAATTCACGCTGAAAACCAATACTGCCGCTCAGTCTTTGTGCCACTCAGTGGACGTGACCGCAGTCGTAACGGTCGACAGTGACGTCACGTGCATACCCTCAGCTACCGCAAAAACGGAAGTTCAAAGACAATATTATAAAGATGGCGGCATGCTTGTTTCTCTGGCGCATGAGGTCTATACAGCAGCGTTATCATTGACAAGTTATTATCAAAATATCAAACCTCGGAAAGTTTAAGTCAATAGAAAACTGTAGGCATGCTGATTGCGATACGTTAAAATATCAGCTTTAAGTAATAAATGGATTAACATCTCTTTCTATCTCTCTCTTATGGACACACATTAAGAAAGAGAAAAGCTGCATATAGCTACAAAAAGATTGATAAAATGTAGTGCTAGGTTTTAAAGGTTAGATATATTTTTGGTCATATTTTAACAGGCTGGCAATCCAAAAGAGTCATACAGCTACATCACAGTATATAATTGCCAGCTGTGTGAGTTAATTTGACTAATTTGACTAATCTTTGTGGATGCGATGTCTCATAAAATTTTATGTTGCCGTTCCTGTGTCTTTAATTGTTTTACTGTGCATCTAGCCAATCCGACATGTTAATAAAACGAAAGAACGTGGCATGGTGGTTCCCGTAATTTTTTATGGGACTCTTATGACATTTCAGAGTTTACGTGCAATAGAGAATGTGAAGGTGACGTCACGCCGCATTGAGCTCTGGGTAACTTCTTTGTTTATCCGGCATGCTGGAAGGATCGCGCAGCTTTTCCGTAATTGAGTTTAGTGCAGAAAACTGGTCAATGAAAAAAGTTTTTTCGTTTTTTTCGTAAAAACACCAGGGAAGCAGGTCGAGAAGATGACGAGAAGACGCCGGATGGCAAATCTATTAATAATGGCACTGATTAAACCCACTGCTTATCACTCAATAAAAGAATCACACTGTTTTTGAAAGTTTCAATTTTGTTTGGTTTAATAATTAACTTTACCTTTGCGAGTATGACTCTCACTCCACTTGTGAATTAGCAGAACTTGAACAAGGACATTCTAAAATGTGTAACAAGAAAAATGCTTCATGTGTCTTAATGCACCAAGACAAACACAAAATTCTGTACATATCGTTTAAACCATACTGTCTGGAGATACGCATAATCGCATATCATGGGCCCAAAATATGAGCGCAACACGTTTACATGTTAAACTTTCCTCTCATGTAAAGAAAATGCTTAAAGTGGCTTAATACACTGAGACTGTGATATTAAAGAGACCAAATTCTGTATATAGTTTACTCATAATAAGGCACATATATGTGCAGAAAAACAGATGAGACCATAATATGTCCGCTGAATGTGACCCATAATCTCTGATTCTCCTCCTCTGTGATCATGGAAAAAGGGAATATTTACATTGACAAAAGTTGTAGGCCTACTCATTATGCTCGTTTAAGCATCATTTAAACGTTTCCAACAAATAAATTAATCGACTTCAATAAATCAATTTAGATTTATTTAGATTTATTGTGCAAGACTTCTGATTCAATTAGCCGCTACAGGGAAATAACTAGAAGAATAACAAAGTGCAGTAAACTGTAAAACAATTTGCGCTACAGACCAGTGTGTTTATAATTACGACAATACATTAAAATATTATGGTAAGAAAAATCTTCAATATCAAGCAGTATAAAGAGTAGTACAGCTAAAAATAACTGAAAGTGAATGTCACCAAAAGCCAAACACAATAAATTTACAAATGGCTGCACCCGCTCTAATGTGAAAAATAAGGTGGATAAATATTATTTATTGCCTTCATGTATGTTAAGCACTTTTTAGTCCTTTATTTTCAAAACATCTGGTGATTTGAGTGACAAAAATGCTGTATTTCAAAGTATCATATGAAAGACTAACCAAAGTTCTTAGAATAACCCCTGGGGTTTATTTGCTAGATACTCACAGACATGTTGCCATTAGCAAACACATTATTTATAGGCATGTCAGTGGTTATTACAGCCTCCAAATCTTGACTGAGACCATGAACTGCAAGATTTGAAATTTAGCATGTAAGGTAATGATTGAATGTTTTTAGAAATCATTGTCTTTAAAAGCTATTGGTCTTTTATGTAGAATTGTTTCTTATATGATGCTCATTTATTTTAGATATAACTGTTGTTTTTAATTGTCTTTTGGTGAACGTAAAGAATCAAAATACAATACATTTTAAAATTGTGTAGTTACATCAATAGAACATGAATAATATTACCTTTTTTGCAACCTACACCCTGATGGAACCAAAAGACTCAAAATCATTCAGACATATATATTTCACATGCTTTTTGGTGCTCTATATTCTGATACTGTTTGTGAACACTTGGGTCAGTGTTGTTATTGTCTTGGAGAGAGCCCTTCATGAACCAATGTACATTTTTCTGTGTAATCTGTGTGTAAATGATATGTATGGAGCTGCAGGATTTTATCCTAAATTCCTACATGATTTAATGCTGGATTCATATGTGATCCCTTCTTACATGTGTGCATTTCAAGCTTTTGTGATCTACAGTTCAGTTATGTGTGACTGTACTACAGTAACAGTGATGGCATATGACAGACATATGGCCATATGTCGACCTTTAGACTATCACTCGAAGATGAACAAATTTTCTTGCAGTGTATTACTTGCCTTCTGCTGGATCCTACCCTTAGTTTACATGATCATTTGTGTTGTGTTGTCAAATAGGATGAAATTGTGTAAATATCAAATTAATAAATTGTACTGTGACAACTGGTCTATAGTAAAACTTTCATGTGAATCAACTGTCATCAATAATATTTATGGATTTTCTGTCATTTCATTTTATTCTTGCCTGTGTGTTTTTATTATTTTGTCCTACATTAAACTTATAATTGCATGTAAAGCATCACTAGAGTGCAGAAAGAAATTCTGGCAGACTTGTGTCCCTCATTTGATTACAATGATGAATTATGTTGTTGCTGTGTTTTTTGATGCCTTGTATAGCAGATATGGCTCAAGTGATGTCTCAGAGAATCTGCGAAATTTTTTGGCCCTAGAGATGCTTATTGTGCCACCTCTTGTCAATCCAATAATCTACGGATTAAAACTCCAAGAAGTACGCAAAAGAATCTTGAAATCTTTTGTTAATATCAGAAAACAATAAATAATACACTGCATATTATTGTTTTATTCTTTTTTAATTGTTCTATGCATGTGCAATGTCAAAGCAAATTAGTTTACATTGCTGAGAAACAGTCATGCTTTAGCAAAAACTACAGATAGACTGTAGTTTATTGTAAACGAGTGAAGCATTATGGTCAATTTATGCCAATATCATGATACTGATGTTGATAACAGTTTATGTTCTTTTTCTAAAAGATGGCAGGTCACAGGCATGTGTCACAGCTTTCAAAGAGTAATAACTGCATGATTACCCAGGAGTAGTAGTTTTTAATCATAAAGCCTTCATATACTTGGATAATGTGTTCTTAATGAAGAGCTGTGTCTTTAGACATGCTTAATTTTATTTTTATTTATTTTCATGTTTATGGATTTTATTCCACCGCCAAAGGACTCAAAAGCATGAATGTGAAGATGCTAATAATGATTATAAATAAATACATAAATAAATAAAACTCTGTTGGGTCCATGTCAACTCAACCAGAGGTTCACATTTTTTGTTTTGTTAATATTTTTGTCTGAAGAAAGACTACCAAAAATAATGATAAAAGTCAAAATATTAAATGCCACTGATAAATATTTTCTGAATAATACACTATTTTGTGGAGGGCAGTCAAAATGACAGTATTAACCTCTTTTGGCAGTGTGTTTGCTCTCCCCAGGACTATTAACTGTTGGTAGCTCCAGAATCAGTTAAAATGAACAAAATCCCTTTTTCCAAATTTTTAGGATTTAAATATAGAATCTTATGAATAAACTATTGAGAGCAAATTAATGGGCCTCAACTGGCATATTTCAGTGTTTTTTTGGCACTGAAATAGTTAAACTACACATAACCTTTACTCTATTTAATTATACAGTGCCCTCCACAATTATTGGCACCCTTAGTAATTATGAGCAAAGGCAGCTGTGAAAATAAATCTGCATTGTTTATCCTTTTGATCTTTCTTTCAAAAAATTCACAAAATTATAACCTTTCATTGAAGGAAAATAATTGAAAGTAGGGGGAAAAACACATTATGAAATAAATGTTTTTCTCCAAAACACGTTGGCCACAATTATTGGCACCCTTTTATTCAAAACTTTTTTCAACCTCCTTTTGCCAAAATAACAGCTCTGAGTCTTCACCTAATGCCTGATGAGTTTGGAGAGCACCTGACAAGAGATCAGAGACCATTCCTTCATGCAGAATCTCTCCAGATCCTTCAGATTCCCAGCTCCATCCTGGTGCTTCTTCTCTCCAGTTCACTCCACTCATTTTCTTTAGGGTTCAGGTCAGGGAACTGGGATGACCATTGCAGAAGCTTCATTTTGTGCTCACTGATAAATTTTTGTGGTGGTTTTGATGTTTGTTTTGGATCATTGTCCTGATGGAAGATCCAACCACGGCCCATTATTGGATTTCTAGCAGAAGGTCAGGTTTTGATTTTTTATCTGTTGGTATTTGCTAGAATCCAAAATACCATGTATCTGAACAAGATGTCCAGGACCTCCAGCAGAAAAATAGGCCCACATCATTAAAGATCCAGCAGTATATTTAACTGTGGGCATGGGGTACTTTTTATCCATGTGTGCACCAAACCCATCTGGTGGGTTTGCTGCCAAAAAACACTTTTTTTAGTTTCATCTGACCATAGAAGCCGGTCCCGTTTGAAGTTCCAGTCTTGTCTGACAACTGAGTATGCTGGAGATTGTTTCTGGATGAGAGCAGAGTATTTTTCTTGAAAACCTCCGGAACAACTTGTGGGGATGTAGGTTCTGTTTGATAATTTTTTTTAGGCTTTCTGAAACTCAAGACTCAACTAATCTCTGCAATTCTCCAGCTGTGATCCTTGGAGAATCTTTGGACACTCAAACTTTCTTCCTCTCCGCACATTAGGACGATTTAGACACACGTCGTCTTCCAGGCAGATTTGTAACATCTTTAGTTGATTGGAACTTCTTAATTATTGCCCTGATGGTGTAAATGGGGATTTTTAATGCATTAGCTTTTTTCTTATAGCCATTTTCTATTTTGTGAAGCTCAACAATCTTTTGCTGCACATCAGAACTATATTCTTTGNTCATTGTGATGAATGATTAAGGGAGTTTGGCCTTTGTGTTTACACATATTTGTACTCCTGTGGAACAGGAAGTCATGACTGGACAATTTCATTCTCCTAGTCACCCTGGTGTGCTAAAAAATGTAAATATGAATGGGAATATACTTCAGAGATATTTTACTCATAAGAATTTCTAGGGGTGCCAATAATTGTGGCCAACATGTATTGGAGAAAAACATTTATTTCATAATGTGAGTTTCCCCCCACTTTCATTTGTTTTACTTCGATGAAAGGTTAGAATTTTGTGCATTTTTTGAATGAAAGATCAAAAGGATAAACAATGCAGATTTATTTTCACAGCCGCCTTTGCTTATATTTACTAAGGGTGCCAATAATTGTGGAGGGCACTGTATGTAAGTGTGAACTCGTGAAATGAGTCATGTGTGTGTTTTGGGCGCAACATGCAATAAACCAAGTGTCATCTCCTATTCTTTTTAAAAGCCAAGTGCACTTGCACCATGGCAAATTGCTATTTACATGGCAGAATATAGACACCCTCAACCTGATGTGTCAGTTTAAATACATTGCCACGATTGATCAAATAATTAGCCAATTTCATTACTTGTCATTACTGCAAAATGGAAATTATGATACATGCAATGACTATCCATTATGACATGTAGGCATTTTTATCTTTATGTACACAATAATAAACTTTTACATTGCAATCCTTTTATTTTTCATATTTGGCATGTTTGTGTGATGCTGTGCATCCCTGTGTGTGTAACAAGCAGAGTGTATGCGCGCTGTGCACCCGCTTATAAGCGCATATTACTAACATGCCCTTTAAGGAACCTGACTGTGTTTTTAAAAATTGTAGACACCCAAACACAAAAATATATAATAGAATTAAATTATATTATAAATTGTAATTAATTGAATGAACTAATCATAATAATAATCAAATCACTAAATTAAAAGATACACTGTTTCTTTTTCAATTAACTACAAATGGACTGAATGATAGACATGCATTTTTATCAGTTTGTTGAATGTTTATTCCTTTGGTCAAAGACTTTAGTGTACATTTTCAGACTGTTCTCTTCTACATTTCATACTGTATACAGTAAGACATGAAAAAAAATACTAATTTATATTGAAAATCACATCTTTATGACAAACAGTTTATAAATTAATCCCCAAGGTGTATATGCTAGAGTCTCTCAGAGAATTTGCTGTGGGAAAAAAAGGCATTTATAAGCATGTCAGTTATCTTCAGAGCCTCCTCATGGTTGTGAACAGGCAAGATGATGACTCTGGAATGGAAATAGTTGACTATTGGCAGTTTTTTGTTATATTTTTAGTCTTAATGAAAGTTACTTGAGATTTTTAATTGCAACATATTGGTGATTATAAATAATTAAATGTCAATTCATTTTTTATAGGGACAAATTTATATTTTGTGGTTACAAACAGAGATAATGGATAATATAACCGATTTTGCAACCTACACCCTGATGGAACCAAAGGGCTCTAAATCATATAGGCATATATATTTCACATGCTTGTTCTTTCTTTATTGTCTAATATTGTTTTTGAACATTTGCCTTTGTGTGGTCATTGTCTTGGAGAGAGCCCTTCATGAACCAATGTACATTTTTCTGTGTAATCTGTGTTTAAATGGAATATATGGAGCCACTGGATTTTATCCTAAATTCCTACATGATTTAATACTGGATTCATATGTAATTCCTTCTTATATGTGTGCTTTTCAATCTTTTGTTATATACAGTTCAGTTAAATGTGAATATTCTACATTGGCAGTGATGGCATATGACAGACATGTGGCTATATGTCGACCTTTAGACTATCACTCAAAGATGAACACATTTTCTTGTGTCATGTTACTTTTTTTCTGTTGGACTGTGTCATTCATTTCTACACTCATTGCCCTGCTCCTAACAAACGAGTTGGTATTATGTAAAAATCACATTGATAAATTGTACTGTGACAACTGGTCAATGGTAAAGCTCTCATGTGAATCAACTGTCACCAATAATGTTTATGGACTAATAAGCATTTCATTTTATTTTTGCATTTTTGCTGTAATTATTGTATCCTATATAAAGCTTGCCATTGCATGTAAAGCATCATTAGAGTGCAGAAAGAAATTTTGGCAGACATGTGTGCCTCATGTACTTTCATTAGTAAATTTCAGTGTTGCAATACTTTTTGACACAATGTACAACAGATATGGCTCAACCAATTTCCCAGATGACCTGCGTAATTTTTTGGCTTTAGAAATAATTATTGTGCCGCCTCTTTTTAATCCTGTAATCTATGGCTTAAATCTCAAAGAAGTCCGCAACAGAGTCTTGAAATCATGCATACATTTCTTGAAAAAATCAAGATAAAGTTCTGTTTTCTGTGTTTACTGTATTGTGTTATCTCAACAAAAAATATAGTTTTTATATAATAATGAAGCCTTAAATGTAAATAACTAAAGTATGAATGAAGGAAATTCATTTTACTAAAAACTTATGCTAAAGTGTTCATGGTTACAATTTCCATTACTCTGAAATATGTTTGGTCCAGTTCATTTTCAGTGATATGATGTTTTCTCTTAAGCATCATCGATCAGTTGATAATGATGTAAACAAAGCAAAGCTTCTCACTTGTGTGTCATGTCATTCATTGAACTTGTGCATAAAACCTGAAGTGAATGAGGAAATGCACTTTAGGTTATCATCCATCATATCCTAAAGATGATATTGTGATATATTAAATTATTATATTCACTTAACTTATATTAATTACCTCTGCCTTTAAGCTAGGTTATTGCACCTTTCTTTTCTCCTATCTTTTTTTGTTAATTTTAGAAAGTTATCAAACTTTTGACAATGAGTACTTGAATACAGCATGAGAGCTTTTTATATATATATATATATATAAAAAAAAGATACCTTGTATTTAAGTGCCTTTATTTATATTAATCTAAGGTGTAACTGTATGATGTGATCTTTACAGGGCCTTAGACATCCAAATTATTTTGTCCTTTTAAGAATTTGTAGTACTGTGAGTCATACTACATAATGTTATACAAATATATAGGCTATATTTATATTTTAAAATCATAATATCAAAAAAATAATCACCATAAATAGCCACACAGAGAATATGTCTCAGGGGACAAATATTCACATAGATTTTTTTTCACTTCTTGAAGCGTTCCTGGTATTGTGTTGATCCTGGAACAACATTCCTGTTTGAAAATTTTATCTTAACCATATCCCATTCCCTACCTATAAACTTAAACCTACCCATAACTTAGTCCCTAAAATCAGAGGGAAATGATGGGTGAATAACACTGATAGAAGCACCTAACCCTGGTTGTAAGACTAAACTTGACATAAACTCTAAACTTGTTCCTCAAATCTGATTGGTTGATTGGAATGTTGCTCCAGGATCAACAAAGATGTTGATCCAGGAACATGTTGGTGAAATCGGTTTCTGTCACTGTGGCACCTGGCATAGCAGCATATGGACAACTGATGTATATTTTAAAATTTGCATGTGCCAGGATCCATCCCAAGACAACAATAACTGGTGCAAAGAATGTACACAAAAAACATTAATACCTGTAGTTGAAAATAACTTAAGTACTTTGAATATGTATTTTGTTAATCTATTATGTACATAATGCTATACACAACAACTGTTTTTTAAATTCATAAAAAAGTGGAAAAAAGGCTTATTTGTGCTTTCACTTATAACAAAATAAAGGTATTTTCTAATTTTTTCCCCCATGAGTTAACGATTAAACCCAAGAGATTCCAGTACATCTCTTACAGAAATCCCTAATGATAAAATGCTAATAAAAACCATCCAATCCTCACAACATTGTTTATTTGTGAGACTCACTGTCATTCCTTCAGTCAACAGTGGATTTTGAAGCCTATAATGAGATGTAAACGGTTTATCTGAACCTTCGTTAATATTGTTTTGTGTACAATTTGTATTGAATTGTCATTTTGCTTCATGTGATTTAAGGGATCATGCATATGATGGATAACTCGTCTTATGTGATATTGACTCTTATGGTGCCCAAAGACTCCAAATCATATAGACATGTATATTTTGTTTGCTTTTTTGCCTTATATGTGCTTATATTGTCAATTAATATTCGTCTTTTTATGGTCATTATTATGGAGAAAGCACTTCATGAACCGATGTACATATTCTTAAGTCATCTGTGTATAAATGGGGTTTATGGAGCCTCAGGATTTTACCCTAAATTTCTGTCTGATTTAATACTGGATTCATATGTGATCTCCTCTCACATGTGTGCTCTGCAGATCTTTGTTATTTACAGCTCTTTACTGTGTGAATTTACAATATTAACAGTGATGTCGTATGATAGATATGTAGCCATATGCAAACCTTTAGACTATCATTCCAAATTAACTAAAAACACCTGTGTGAAATTAATTCTGATTTCATGGTTTGTTCCCACTTTTTCTGTGCTCACTGGCACCCTGTTATCAAATTTGAAGCCATTTTGCACTTATCATGTAGATAAATTATACTGTGACAACTGGTCAATTGTAAAACTTTCTTGTGCATCATCTTTTGTAAATAATGTCTATGGATATATTGTCACTGTCATATTTTTAAGCTTTGTAGTTATCATCATAGTATCCTATATTAAACTGATCGCTGCATGCAAAGCATCTTTAGAAAACAGAAAGAAATTCTGGCAAACATGTCTGCCACACATTTTATTACTGATAAATTTCACTTTTGCTGTGTTATTTGATATAATGTATAGCAGATATGGTTCAGATGACATTCCAGAGAGTCTGCGTCATTTTTTGGCTTTAGAATTAGTTATAGTCCCGCCTGTTTTTAACCCGCTAATCTATGGGTTAAATATTAGCGCAGTGCGCAAAAGAGTTTTTACTTCATGTGTTGCATCAAGGTGTAAATGCAAAAAATGTAAAACATAAATAATTCTGTACTTTTCTGAATGCTATGACACTTTTTTTTGTTTTTATAAATGATTTGTCACAAAATGTGTTTTTGGTAAGGAAATTTCTAATGAAGTGTGAAATGTGTATGTGATATATTCCCAGCCGGCACACCTATGTGGGGTCCAGATGGGTGTCACCTGGGCTTTCTAACTGGGGCCCAGCCAATTTTGTCCTCGGTTTCCATTTAGGTCCCACATTGGTTAGCACAGATGAAATGAACACTGCTCAGCGTGCACACTACAGGGTGTTAAATGTAACACTGTGATTAGTTGAGTGATGACTGAGCATTATTGAAGCTGATGATAACAAGCAGAATCACTGAAGGAAAGAGGAATAACAGAAACTTTAGCTTCCAGCCACAGCCTTAAGGCCCCGATATAATTCAAGCAAAATTCTTTTTCGTTCTTCGTTTAGGGGTAAAACGAGCTCTGAAATTTAGCACTCCAGTCACGTCACATTTATTTAGCACTTTATTCAATAGATTGCTTAAAAGCAAGCCGCTTTACAGAATCAAACATGAAAAACAGTGTCAGTGCCTCATTTCATCAGAAGCACAACTTAATTTTCTACTATAATAAAGAACACAAAACAAACTTTGTTTTGGCCTGATTTTGTTCAAAATGATGTCACATCAGTTCATTCTTTGATTTTGTTTGAAGTATATCGGGGCCTTTAGGTGTAATCAACTGAAGATAAAAGAAGATATTAAATCTCTCAAGATCTGATTAAACAACTCCACAAACAGCATTACCAGCTTCACTTATTACTAACCAGATTGACTTTATTTCTTAAGGTTATTTAATTGTTGTGTTGTGATTCTACAGCAAGAGAACTAGCACAGATAAATAAGAAAATCTGAATGAGTTTTAAAACACAATTTACACATTTTGAACTCCTGCGAGTTTTACTCGCACACAGACATAAAGAATCAGCGTGCGAATCTCAACGGTGACATACTTAATGCCGCAATGCATTTTTGGAGCCATGGATGCATTTTGTATGATGCACCCAGAATGCATTGCAGCATAAAGCATGTCACCGTTGTTGAGATCCATAGGCTGATTCTTGATGTCTGTGTGTCAAACTTGGAGGGGTTTAAAAGTGTTTTGTGTAAAAAGTTTTTTATAAAGGACCTCAAAACATTTTTTAAATCATTCAGTTTTTCACTGCTGTAGAGTCACAACACAACAATAAAATTAACTTAATAAAATATAATCTTATAAAGCTCCAACATAATGGCCTGGTTTCACAGACAGGGCTTAGTCTAAGCCAAGATTAGGCCTTAGTTAATTTAGGGCATTTAAGTAGCTTTTATAAACGTATCATAAAAAAACATTACTGGTGTTAATTACAGTGACACATTTTAAGATATGTCCAAGTTGCTTTTAGTTTAAACAGCTCAAACATGCATTTTAGTCTAGGACTAGCTTAAGCCTTGTCTGTGAAACCAGGCGAATATCTGTGAATTAAGCCAATACATGATGATTATGTTCTTATCATCAAGCAGCTGACAGCATCTGATCACATTTTCCATTGCTGCTCTTGCCATAACAAACACAGTTACAGCAACCAGAGAAACACTAATAATAAAAAGGGTCAAGGGCCCAGCAAATAAGGTCACTATGTAATGATTACAAATGTATCATCAACAAGAAGCTAACATCATCTGGGGCCCGTTTCAATAAGGAGGTTCAACCAACTCTGAGTTAAATTTTAAACTTTGAGTTGACTTACTCTGAGATGGGAAAATCTGAGTTTTCGGTTTCAGAACAGCTGAACTGAGTTAGTTCAATGAACTCTGAGTAGGTTGATTCTGAGTTAAGTGCATGCACCATGACTATGAAAAGCCATAATAAATAGAGCTCCGATATTATGATTTGCCATGGCAACAGCACCCGACAAAAAGACGTCTGCATACTTCTGAGTCAATACAAGTTTAATTTTTATAACTGTTATAGCCTGATATCAGAGGTGAAAACTTGCAGAACAGTAAGTTATTCATTTTCATGGTATCCTACGGGCAAAAATGAATGAATTAATTAATTAATAATAATTTAAGTGCGCTTTTTATTTAGCAAATTATCTGCCAATGGGGTAAGAAAAAAACCTCATCAGCTATTTAATGGAATCCAACGGCAAAATATACATCTGAATCTTTGATCCAACTGTCATTAAAAGAAAGTAAAAAGAACAAAACATACTTCATTGAGATAGCGTAACTGAAAAAAAAAACTGACTGACAATGAAAACCAACTGTAATTGAAATCTCGCAAAGGAACAAAACTGACCATCATTGAGATCTTGTAACCGAACAAAACCACCTGTCACTAAAATCTCATAACCGAATAAAACATGTCATTGAAAACTGATAACTAAATTAAACCGACCGTCACTGAAATCTCATAACGAAACATAACCGACTGTCTTTGAAAACACATAACAGAACAGATTCATCCACACTGACAAACTGTGCCGATGCACAATGCACGTAAAGATAATAATTCCACATATAACAGCAATTGCAGGTTTAGTGACGTTCCTTAAAGTTACACACTGTCACAGAGACAAACTCTGTGATTCCCTCCTCAGACCATCGGAGGGAGCCCTCTCCTGAATACTAACGCACACACACTCATACACTACACTTCCCACAAGCCCGTGCCTCGGACTAATATCCCGCCAGCTGTTGCCATTCACCCGGACTATAAAAGACTCTCATACACATCTCAGCTTCGCAAAGTCTTGTAGTCAAAGTCAAAAAGTCAAAGTCTGCTTTATTGTCAATTCTTTCACATGTACAGTACATACATACAGAGAATCAAAATTGCGTTACTCTCAGACCCCCGGTGCATACAGATAACACTAATAGTAGATAATAGTGTCATAGTTCAGTGGTGCCTGGGGCAGAAAAGGTACGGGGGGGCAAGTTCGGGAGCGAGTTCAGCTTCCTGACAGCCTGATGGATGAAGCTGTCCTTCAATCTGCTGGTCCTGGCCTGGAGACTCCGCAGTCTCCTCCCTGATGGCAGCAGACTGAAGAAGCTGTGTGACGGGTGGGTGGGATCACTTGCGATGCAGAGGGCTTTGCGGGTGAGACGGGTTCCGTAAGTTTCTTGGAGGGAGGGGAGAGACACCAATGATCTTCTCAGCTGCTCTCACTATGCGTTGCAGAGTCTTCCGGCAGGACGCATTGCAGGCGCCATACCACACAGTGATGCAGCTCGTCAGAATGCTCTCGATGGTGCCTCTGTAGAAGGTGCACCTGATGGGGGGAGGGGCTCTGGCTCTCCTCAGTTTGCGGAGGAAGTAGAGATGTTGTTGAGACTTCTTGGCCAGTGCTGTGGTGTTGTCGGTCCAGGAGAGGTCCTCTGTGATGTGCACACCCAGGAACTTGGTGCTGCTCACTCTTTCCACAGTCGCACCGTTGATGGTCAGAGGAACATGCTGAGTGTGCGCTCTCCTGAAGTCAACAACAATCTCCTTCGTCTTCTCCACGTTCAGAGAGAGATTGTTGTTACTGCACCACCCAGCCAAGCGGCTCACCTCGCTCCTGTAGTTTGTCTCATCTCTGTTGCAAATGAGACCCACCACAGTCGTGTCATCCGCAAACTTAAAAAAGAGGTTGGAGTTGTGTGATGGTATGCAGTCGTGGGTCAGCAGAGTGAAGAGGAGGGGGCTCAGCACACATCCTTGGGGGGCCCCAGTGTTCAGTGTGGTGGTGCTGGATGTGTTGCTGCCGACCCGTACTGCCTGAGGTCTTCCAGTCAGAAAGTCCAACAGCCAGTTGCACAGCGAAGTGTTGAGCCCCAGCTCGATCAGTTTGTGAATGAGCTGTTGAGGGATGATTGTGTTGAATGCTGAACTGAAGTCAATGAACAGCATTCTGACGTATGAGTCTTTGTTTTCTATATGTGTGAGTGCTGAGTGGAGGGTAGTTGAGATGGCATCATCGGTCGACCGGTTGGACCGATATGCAAACTGGAATGGGTCCAGGGAGGGGGGGAGGGCAGACTTGATGTGGTGCATGACTAGCCGTTCAAAGCACTTCATGAGGATGGGGGTAAGTGCAACAGGACGGTAGTCATTGAAGCAGGATGGAGATGGCTTCTTCGTGACTGGAATGATGGTGGTGGTTTTGAAACATGTGGGAACAACAGCCTGACTAAGTGAGATGTTGAAGATGTCTGTGAAGACATCAGTGAGTTCTGCTGCACAGTCTCTCAGTACACGCCCAGGAATGTTGTCAGGACCGGGAGCTTTGCGTGCATTGATCCTGCTGAAGGATCTCCTCACGCTGTCCGGAGTCAGCGTCATCACCTGGTCACCGGGAGGGGGTGGAGTCTTCTGTGCAGTGGTGCCGTTTTGTTCCTCAAAGCGAGCGAAGAAGGTGTTCAGCTCATTCAGCAGAGAG
>RJVU01035392.1:8027365-8045173 GCA_003731715.1 Anabarilius grahami
GTTCATTTAGTGCCTCACTCCTGTTGCTGTTGTTGTTGTTCGGGGGAATGTAAACCGAAACGAGCAGTATGGCAGTGTATTCCCTCGGCAGATAAAACGGCCGGCACTTAATAATCATAAACTCCACCAGGGGTGAGCAGTGTTTGCAGATCACAACAGCATCGCGGCACCACGCATCATTGATGTAAACACAAAGCCCACCACCGCGAGTTTTTCCTACCGCGACGAGAGCTCTGTCCGCTCGATAGCACGTCAGCTGGTCGAGCTGAATAGCGCAGTCCGGAACGCTGTTGCTAAGCCATGTTTCCGTAAACACAAAAACACAACAGTCTCTTACAGTCCTTTGAGTTGAACGTAGTAATCGGATGTAGTCCAGTTTATTGTCCAAAGAGCGTACGTTAGCCAGTATGATGGTGGGGATAGATGGCTTGTGTGGGTTAGTAGTTAGCCTAGCCAGGATACCTCCGCGCTTACCCCTCTTCTGCTTCCTCTCACACCGCTTGCGGCGCCTCCACTGTGGGCGAGATGCAGCAGTGGGGGTCGGTGACGATGTAGGCCTCCGGAGCAGTCCGAGATCTCGCAGCTGTTCCGCGTACGCGGAGTTTAACTCTAGAAATGCGGTTCTGCCGACATCCAGCAGAAACTCACGACTGTATGCGCGCTTAAAGACAGGTAGACGCGATGACGACGTACAAAAACACTGCGACTCACAAGACAAAAAACACGAAAACACGGTTCTGTCGGGACAGAGAGAAGCCGCTGCGTGTGGACGCGCCGCCATTTTAAACGGCGCGTCCACACGCAGTATTGTATTGCCACGGTGTACATTTCTGAGCATTTATATCCTGTTTGATTGTCTGTTGCTAAACCTGCTGTCTACCGTTTACAATCCTCTGCCGCCTACCCTGATCTTTGCCTTGTCTGCTGTTCTGTGAGTGATATCTGCCTGTCCTGACCATTGCCTGTATATTGACCATGATTCTGCCTGTCCCTTGCTGCACCTGTTCGCCCCTGATTGACATTGCCTGTCTGACTACGCTCTTGTACAATAAAGCATGCAAATGGATCCCAGCCCTTGTGATGAATCATTACAGAAGACTTTGCCAATACAAGATCCAGCTGCTTTCTTACACATGTGTGCAACCATGTCAGCCCAAGCCAGTCAACTTGCTGCTCACCAACACCAGCTCAACCTCCTCACCTCACTTACTGAGGAATTGGTGAAAGTGCTGCAAGGTCTTCATACGCCCACTCCCCCTGCACCTCCACCACCCACGGCGGCCGCCATTACCCACGCGGCAGAGATGCCGCCACTGGGGAATCCATGGCTCTCTCTGCCCGAAAAGTTCGACGGCGATCCCTCCAAGTGTAAAGGCTTCCCTGTATCTCAGTCAGCAACCTGCCATGTACCCCACTGAGACTGGTAGGATCGCTTTTGTTTGTTCATTACTCACCGGGAGAGCGCTTGAGTGGATTACTGCTGTCTGGAGGGATGATGGGGCTGCTTTCCCTTCTTACGAGTATTTCATGCAGATATTTAAAGAAGTGTTCGATCACCCCAGCGATGGCAAGGGAGCCGGTGATCGCTTGATGGAGTTGAGTCAGGGGCGTAAAACTGCTGCTGAGTATGCATTGGCATTCCACACGATGGCGGCACAGACGAACTGGGTGAGTGACACACTGAAAGTATGTTTTCGTAGAGGTTTATCACATGAACTACAAACGGAGCTCGCCTGCCGTGACGAGGGCAGGAGTCTGGACCAATTCATTGAACTCACCATTCAGATTGATAACCTCATACGCTCTCGTAAGTCCAGCCAACGACGCAGCATTCGCACCAGTCCTCCCGTGGACCCAGAATTTCCCGAGGCCATGCAAATAAATTCTTACCATCTGTCAGAGGAGGAGAGGAGCCGCAGGCTCCTGTTTGTATTGCAGGCTGTGTTTGTATTGTGATAACCCTGGTCACATAAGGAATAACTGCCCAGTGCGTTCCCGTCCCGAAAATCCACGGTCGGTGAGTGACTCTAACCCTTACTACAACTCTGAAATGTGCGTGTCTGTACCCATAATGCTGCAAACTAATGTACTGCTACTTACTACGTCTGCTCTGCTGGATTCAGGGGCCGCGGGGAACTTTATGTCCCAGAGTTACGCGCAGCAGAATGATGTCCCGTTAATCCAGTGCTCTTCTTCTCTCACAGTGGAAGCAATAGATGGCCGACCACTGGGTTCTGGACGTATCAACGCCATCACCAAGCCTCTCATGATGCAGATCGGTCTGTTCCACACAGAGGAAATTCAGTTCCATATCTTACCCACTTCTACCTCATCTATCATCCTAGGTCTCCCATGGCTGCATACTCATAACCCACAAATCTGCTGGAGAGAGGGTCAAATCACGCACTGGAATGATCCACCAGCCTGTCGCATCCACCAAACTTACCTGTCAGATCCATCCAAGCCACAGAGCCCGTTGAACCCGCTGAAACCCCGTCAAACCTCGACCTGCCCAGCGAATATCAGGACCTGGCCATAGCTTTCAGCAAGGTGCGTGCATCCCAATTACCCCCTCACCGTTCATATGAGTGTGCCATAGATCTGCTTCCAGGAACCACACCGCCCAACCCGAATCAGAATCCATGAAAAAATACATTGAGGAGGAACTGGCTAAAGGGTTCATTCGTCCTTCAACGTCTCCAGCTTCAGCAGGCTTCTTCTTCGTCGGCAAGAAGTATGGTGGCCTTCGTGCCAGCATCAACTATCAAGGTTTGAACGAAATCACTGTGAAATTCAGATTTCCACTACCCTTACTGCCAGCAGCGCTAGAACAATTACGCACCGCAAAATTCTTCACGAAATTAGATCTCCGCAGCGCCTACAATCTCATTCGCATCAAGGAGGGGGATGAATGGAAGACAGCCTTTTCCCCAGCCACCGGTCACTATGAATATCTCGTTATGCCCTTCGGGCTTGTCAATAGTCCTTCTGTCGTCCAAGCTTTCATTAAAGTTGTATTCAGAGATATGCTTAACAGATTTGTGATTGTCTACATAGATGATATCCTGATCTACTCGGACACCATGGAGGAGCACTTGCAGCAGGTCAGAGAGGTCCTCAAACATCTGATCCAGTACCAACTATACGCCAAGGCAGAGAAATGCGAATTCCATCAAACATCCACTTCGTTCCTGGGGTACATTATCAGTCCTGAAGGGGTGGCGATGGATGAGAAAAAGGTTACCACAATCCTCAACTGGCCTCGACCCAATACCCTCAAGGAGTCACAGCGCTTCTTGGGTTTTGCAAATTTCTACCGGCGCTTAATACGCAACTTCAGCACTATAGCCTGCCCACTTACAAGTATGGTCAAGAAGGGAAGTACTCAACTCAAGTGGTCACCTTCTGCCATCCAAGCCTTCCAGGACCTAAAGGAACGTCACTTCCATTCATCGTTGAGGTCGACGCATCCAGCACTGGTCTTGGGGCAGTACTCTCTCATAGGCAAGGTAATCCACCTAAACTGTATCCCTGTGCTTTCCAGTCTAGAAAACTCACGGCAGCAGAGAGAAACTATGATGTCGGGGATCGAGAACTACTCGCCATGAAGGCCGCCTTTGAGGAATGGCGCCATTGGTTGGAGGGAGCCACTCATCCATTCGTGTTGTTCACCGATCACAAGAACCTCGAGTACCTCCGAACAGCAAAAAGACTCAACCCTCGCCAAGCCCGCTGGTCCCTATTCTTCTCCCGCTTCCACTTTACAGTCACCTATCGTCCAGGTTCCAAGAATGTCAAGGCTGACGCTCTGTCACGTCAGTATGAAGGTGAACTCACTATACATAACCCTGAAACTGTCTTACCTGCATCTCTTGTTGTCGCACCCATACAGTGGGACATTATAACTGAACTGGAACAGGCCAACGCTCAGATCGAGGTCCCGTCGGACTGCCCACCTGATAAGGTTTTCATCTCTGTGGATTTCCGGCCCCGTGTAATGGAGATCCACTGCTTACCTGCTTCAGGTCACCCAGGCATTACCGCCACCATCCACCTCCTGCAGAATCGCTTCTGGTGGCCAACACTCAACAAAGACACCACACAATTTGTTAAACAATGCCCTACCTGTAACATCCACAAACCATCTCACCAGCTGCCGGCCGGTCTGTTACAACCATTACCCCTGCCACAACGCCCCTGGTCTCACATAGCCATAGACTGTGTAACCGATCTCCCCTCATCCAACAATTACACCACCATACTCACCGTCATTGATCGCTTCTCCAAGGCCTGTCGTCTCATTCCCCTGCCAAAGCTCCCTACAGCCATGCAAACTGCTGAACAGTTGTGCAATTGGGTGTTCCGCATTTATGGCCTACCTGAGGACATTGTTTCTGACCGTGGTCCACAATTCACTTCCCGTCTCTGGTCAGCATTCTGTCAAGCACTAAACATTAACGTCAGTCTCACCTCCGGCTATCACCCACAATCCAACAGGCAAATCGAACGCCTGAATCAAGAGCTCACCCAGTTCCTCCGTAGCTACTGTAACCATCAGAACGACTGGTCCCGGTACCTGCTATGGGCTGAATATGCACAGAACTCTATCCGCAAACCAGCCACCGGCCTGACCCCGTTTCAATGTATTCTGGGATTTCAACCACCACTGTTCCCCTGGTCCGGTGAACCCACCAATGTACCCGCCGTTAACGACTGGATGAACCGTAGTGAAGCAACCTGGAAGAGAGCACACACCCACCTGCAGCACGCAGTCCACCGTCTGAGGGAACAGGCTGATCGACACCGTCGCCCTGGTCCTGAGTATCACCCCGGGCAATGGCTCTGTCACAGAGACGAACTCCGTGATTCCCTCCTCAGACCATCGGAGGGAGTCCTCTCCTGAATACTAACGCACACACACTCATACACTACACTTCCCACAAGCCCGTGCCTCGGACTAATTATCCCGCCAGCTGTTGCCATTCACGAGGACTATAAAAGACTCTCATACACATCTCAGCTTCGCAAAGTCTTGTATTGCCACGGTGTACATTTCTGAGCGTTTATATCCTGTCTGATTGTCTGTTGCTGAACCTGCTGTCTACTGTTTACGATCCTCTGCCGCCTACCCTGATCTTTGCCTTGTCAGCTGTTCTGTGAGTGATATCTGCCTGTCCTGACCATTGCCTGTATATTGACCACGATTCTGCCTGTCCCTTGCTGCACCTGTTCGCCCGATTGACATTTCCTGTCTGACTACGCTCTTGTACAATAAAGCATGCAAATGGATCCCAGCCCTTGTGATGAATCATTACACACACAGATTTTCAGTCATTTGAATGCATTTAACTCAAAATGAAGGCACCTATCTGCTATGAAAGAGAGGCTATGAAAGAGAGGGACACGGGAATGTTTCCTGATTAAAAATGTAGGGGTGTGGTTAAAATCAGTCTCAACCAATGGACTAAAACATACAGTGTTTCGGTAGTGACATGAAAATGCAGGACACTTTTTTTTTTTTTTTTACATAAAATGTCATGATTTAAAAATAAAATCTAAAATAAATATTTTTTAAACTTCACTTTTTAAAAAAATCATAAATATATTTTTTTAAGTTTCTGGAATTTCTCTAACTATCTGTATCTGCGTAAGATTGGGCAGGTTCGATTACCTCCAGCACCCCCTCCAGTCCATCAATCCAATCCAGAGCCCACTCCAGCCCATCAGTCCGCTCAAGTCTGTGGATCCGCTCCAGCCGTGAGTCCGCTCCAGCCAGTGAGTGTGCTCTAGCCGGTGAGTCCGCTTCAGCCAGTGAGTCCACTCCAGAGCCTGCTCCAGCCTGTGAATCCGCTCCAGAGGCCACAGAGGAGGTGGGCACTGAGTCTCCGCTTCCCACACGTAAGAAGAGGAAGAGGAGGAGGAAGGCTTCCATCCCTCAAGACCTGGAGGCCTCCCTAGAGTCCGCTCCAGCCAGTGAGTCCGCTCCAGCCAGTGAGTCCGCTCCAGCCCCGCATGCTCTCCCTGTCAGTCCTGTGATGGCCAAGAGGGCTGTCTTTACTTTTTATGTTTTGGTATATAACCGAGCTGTCTGCTCTCCCTGATACGGCCACGGAGGCCGTCACCGAGCTGCCCGCTCTCCCTGATATGGCCATGGAGCACCCTTGGCCAGCCCTGCCGCCGCCGCCCAGGTCGTCTGCCCTGCCGCCGCCATCCAAGCCTTCTGGATGCCGCCGCCATCCAAGCCTTCTGTCCTGCCGCCGTCGCCCAGGCTTTCTGCCCTGCTGCCACTGCCCCGGCCCTCTGAACCGCTGAAACCCACCTGGTCTGTTTCTCCAGCACCGCCCTGGCACTCAGCCAGGAATCCAGATCTGCTGGAACCCGCCTGGTCAGTTCCTCCAGCACCGCCCTGGCACACAGCCAGGAATCCAGACCTCCTGGAACCCGCCTGGTCAGTTCCTCCAGCACCGCCCTGGCACTCAGCCAGGAATCCAGACCTGCTGGAACCCGCCTGGTCAGTTCCTCCAGCGCCGCCCTGGCATTCAGCCAGGACCTCGACCTTCTCTGGTCCTGGCCCGCCGTCCCTCCCCCTGGTCCTCCTCCAGTCCACCTCCCTCCTGAGAGTTTTGTTTTTGTTTCATGGAGCGTCTGGTAGCCGCTCCGTAAGGAGGGGGTACTGTCATGATCATGGGTTGGAGTGCCCCGTTTAGCCACCAGAGGGCACTCCAACACGGACATTGTTCACCTTTAGCCCTATTCGGACGGGACTAGTTTTCCAAACGACGTTTGAGTAACAATTCTTATCAACCTACGTCTGTGATTTTATGTACGGATTCGGACGGGACTAACATCTCCGTGTTTATTACCGAGGTAGGAGTGTCTGTGTTTTACATGTGGGCATTTCAAGATCACGTGTTCAGAATGCGTGGATTGCGGTCATATGACCGATCAGTTGTCATGCTGCAAACTATATAAAAGCACATTTCAGGTATAACTTAAAACTGCCATTGAACACGATTTATAAAATTTGTTCAAATGTATTTTGAAATTAAGTACTTTTAAATTTAAGCACTTTGAAACGTAAAACGTCCTAACACATTTAGTGTTTTGTAAACATTTTATAAAAATTGTAGTGTGAAAAAACTAAACATACATTTATCATCATGATTTAATAGAACTGGGTTCTTATAATAAACCCACTGGAATAAAAAGTTTTAACTTATATAATTTACACGTTATGTAATTAAGTGCAGAAATGAAAGTACTCTTACCTGAAACTGATATTACAGTAGCCAATCTTAACAGTTTACGTGATTTGGCTCTTCTTGTTGATTTATTTTTTTTATTTCTTCGCAGTGTACCAAACACATCTACATCCATTATCGGTGCGCAAAAAGCAGAAACTTGAATACCGGCTCGATAGCGAGAGGTTGTACGGTAGTTCACGTTGACCAAAACACACAAGAAAAAGCGTTTTGGAAAAAACATTTTCGGAAATCACAGACATTCGCATTCGGACGGAACTAGATTTCTCTGAGGACCGCCGAGTTTGACGAAAAACAGTAGGTAATTTGCTCTGGAATTTTTACAGAGGTCGTGTGAGAAAAAGACAGACATGGCAGATTCGGACGGGATAAAAATCTCAAAGTATGTCTGTGAAACAGAAATTTCTCTAACGTCCCCCTGTGAAACTAGTCCCGTCCGAATAGGGCTTTTGACTACATTACCCATAACTCACCTCCTGGACTCATTAACCTTGTTTCTTTGCACCCAGCTGTTTTGTGTTTGCTCATTAGTGTCTGTCTATTTATACTCGGTTGTTTCTGTTCTTGGCTGTGGTTTATGTATTGTTACGTGCACTTTTTGTATCTCTGGCTTTCTGTTTTTGTGGACTGTTTTCTGTGGAGTTTGACCTTTGCCTGTTTTGGGATATACGAAAAGTGACCCTATACAATAAATGCTGCGCTTGGATCCTAACATCTTGTGTCTGTGTGCAATCCGTGACAGGGTGTAAACTGAGCCCTGGGTGTTTTGCTTCGCGTTTGAGAAAATGAAAGCTCGGACGACCCAATCTGGAATCTTCCCAATATGTCGTCATAAGGGGAAAGGTTACCTCCCCTTTCTCTGCGTTGCCCGCCCATGAGAAAATGAGCCACTACAGTGAGATTCGAGCACAATATATTTTTTTTCCTCGAGAGACATCATGGCTTGCAAACGAGTGAAGCATGGCAGTTGCTCAGTGTTTGGATGTACAAATGAACACCTTAGTATTTTTTTAGTTCTTTCATCCGAGCCTATGAAGAAACAGTGGGTTAATTTTATTTTCTCTGGTAATGCGCTGATACAACTTCCTATAGTTTTGTAAGTCTGCGACACACATTCACGGATGACTGTTTCCTTAACGTGGGCCAATACAGCCCAGTTACTGTCGCTAATATAAAGTTGGATAGCATCAAGTATGTGTGTGAATACACACACTGTAACACGAGTGTTGTACATTTCTTTGTTGTTTGGATAACAGTTCTGCTGTGGTGTTATGGCACATGCGATATCCACATTTCCAGATTGCAGAGCTTGATGTAATTGTAACAAGATTGTAAACTTTTAAGATTTATGAAATATAATATATGTAAACAAATAAATTATATTGGTATGGTAGCACATTTTCCACAACAGCACCTATCTGTATTTGTAATAATGGCAGAGGTCTGACTAATTTAGTTGCGCTGGTTAGTGTCTATAGCTGATAATTATATATATATACACGATAGCAAATCAGAGCAACACGAAGAGCCAACAATGTAGGCTAGCATTAGCTACATGATAATAACTGTAACAGCATACATAAACCAACTAAAGTACCATTTTAAACTAACCATTCTGAGACATCCTGCTGTAGCTGTTGAGTTGCAACTTCTTCATCCGGTGCTTCTCCATCTGGGTCAAACTGTAAAACTTGAACGACTGCGTGTCTACGAGCCATTGCGATACATCCACTGTCAACATTAGCGCATGGTACTGTAGCTGCAAGCTGGTTAAGGCCACACCCACCCTCCACCTTGCCCCGCCTCTCTCCTCCTATTTAGCATTTAAAGCTACAGACCCAGAAACGGCAAGTCCTGAGGAAAGCTCATTGTGGGACTGGCTTGTAGTGGCTGAAATTCTGCACCAAGGCTGAATTTCAGGAAAGAGACTTCAGATACAGTACTAGGGACCACTTAGGCCTATCTAAAAGCATCCAAAAAGTAGCATGTCATGGGACCTTTAAAGGGACTTTGGTTTGGGACAGCCACCTCCTAACTGAAAGTACCCAATAAATGATGATTTTATAAGCTTACTGATATTTTAAATATTATTGTGGGATTCAATAGATAATAGAAGGATCTTAGTAAACATCTAAAATTTGAATACTTAAATGCTTTTTAAATGTGTTTTTTTTTTTGGGTTGTGGGACAGCAGTTTTCACAAATTCTGTAGAATGGTCCTTATATCAAATCAAATGAAATAAAATTATAATTTTTGAGAGCTATAAGCGAGAAGCATGGTTTCATTTAGTAAAATTAAAATAAATAAAAAAATGCTTTAAATATCTACCCAGCCTATTAAATGTGGGGCTGTTTGCACAGGTATTGTTACTAAATTTGACCTTTATTTTATTATTAACAAATCTAGACATTTGCAAAGTGTTGTCCTTGCGCACATAATTAATCATAAGAAATTTTAGAATATCTGATTTCCCTAATGAGAAATCACTAAATATAAAACCAAGCTAGACCTCATCACTTTCAGTTGCAAACACATCTGTGGAAATTGTGTGTTCATTTTCCTTTTTTTCTGACTGCTTTATTTCCTTAGGCAACAATAATTGAAGCTTAATGAAATGTCTGCTTCAGTTATGGATTTACTGACCGTTGACTAATATTGTCTTGTGTTAGGTTGTACTGCAATATATTTTTTAAGGACTATCCATGATCTTGCCATGATGGAGAACATGTCTTATCCTGTGATACTGACCCTTATGGTGCCAAAAGAAACTAAATCATATAGGCATGTATATTTCATTTGTTTTCTTGCCTTATATCTCTTTGTATTGTCTATAAATATTCTTCTTGTTGCGGTCATTATCACGGAAAAAGCACTTCATGAACCGATGTACATATTCTTGAGTCAGTTGTGTATAAATGGGGTTTATGGAGCTACAGGTTTCTACCCTAAAATGCTGTCTGATTTAATACTGGATTCATTGTTTTTTAACAAGCATATTTCTGGTTTTATGTATGTACAATCTGTAAAAAATAAAATAAGTAAAAAAAAGGTTTTTAATCTAATGAATACCCAGCCTAAGCATGTTGTCAATGGCATTGATTCAAATACGTCAGGTTATACAATCATATTACAACATTGTATTTTTTTTGTCTATACAATAGAAGTCAGAAATTATTTGGTTACCAACATTCTTCAAAATATCTTCTTTTATGTTCCAAAGAAGAAGAAAAAAATGCATAGGTTTGTAATATGACGTAAATTATGACAGATTTTTCATTTTCTGGTGAACTATCCCTTTAAGACACCAAAAAGTAATAATGCACATGTGCAAGAATTTAGCAGTAGGATGGTTGTCTAAAAATTCCTTTTAGTATTTGCTTAGACAGGATAAAGAATGCAAGATCAGGATGCCAGTCTATTGAGGCCATCAGTGACCTAATGGTTACTGAGTCTGACTGATAACTCAAAGGTTGCTGGTTCGATTCCAGTACCGGCAAGAAATGACTGAGGTGCCATTGACCAAGGCATCTAACCCCCAATTGCTCCCTGGGCACCACAGCATAATGGCTGCCCACTGCTCTGGGTGTGTGTCACGGTTTGCAGTGTGTGTGTTCACTACTCACTACTCTGCTCCTAATGTGTGTGCACTAACTTGGATGTGTTAAATACAGAGGACAATATCCGAGTAATGGGTTACTATACTTGGCCTTCACATGTCACTTTCACGTTCACTTATTATATTAACCAGCAGTAGATAGCTATACTAATTACAAGGTTTTATAAGGCTGTATTAGCTACAACTGAGCTCCATGTCTGCAACAATAATGCCTATTGCCTAAATGGCTGTTTGGCTGCTGGTTAAAAATACCCTGCATGATCATAGTGACATAGTGAGACTTTTGAACGCATTTAACTCAAAATGTTGGGAAATATATACTATGAAAGAGAGGCTATGAGAGAGAGGGACACGGGAATGTTTCCTGATCAAAAATGTAGGGGTTAAAATCAGTCTCAGCCAATGGACTAAAACGTCTCAGTTACGCATGTAACCATAGTTCCCTGAGTAGGGAACTAGACTCTGCGTCGAAACACTGCGGGAACACCTCTGCATGATTGCGTCATGAAGCACGTATGAAATCAGTCCAATAGAGTGATGGAACGTCATAGGCGGGTGACGTCACTGACCAGGAAACTATAAAGCCTACCCGAAAACCCATTCATTCAGCTTCTGGAAAACGGAAGCAAGTCACTTGTATGGCAGTGTCGCAGTGTCTCGTTCCCTACTCAGGGAACTAAGGTTACATGCGTAAATGAGACATTCCCTTTCAAGGGAACTCGAGCTGCGTCGAAATGCTGCGGGAACGCTAATACCCACGTCGCCATATGAGCAAGTGACCGTCTGTGTGAAATCGTTGCGCACACTAGGACGATAGCCCCTGCGCCCCTGGAGTGGAGCCGAGGTCCAGTTCATAGAACCTCATGAAGGTATGCGCCGAGGACCAGTCTGCCGCATCACAAACTTCCTGAAGAGAAACTCCTGACAATAGTGCTTTGGAAGCGACCATACTCCTGGTCGAGTGAGCTCGAACAGCCAAAGGTCCAGCCGACTCGTAAGCAAATAAGATGGCCTCGACCACCCACTTGCTCATCCTCTGCTTAGATGCAGGGTGACCTTTTTCTAGGTGACCTGAAACAAATGTACAACTGTTCTGGCTTTCTCCACAGGGCAGCTCTGTGGATGTATGCATCTAATGCCCTAACAGAGAAAAGCAGATTAAGCTTCTCCTGGTCTGACGTCTGGAAGGGAGGAGGACAGAAGACCTGCAGTACAATAGGCCTCACAATATTAGTGGGGACCTTAGGAATGTCACCCGGTCTAGGGTGCATGAAGATACAGAGGGCTTGAATGTCTCCAATCCTTTTGAGAGACGAAATAGCAAGCAGAAAGATAGTTTTTAGGGTGAGAAACTTCTCAGGAACTTCTTTGATAGGCTCGAAGGGAGCCATAGAGAGGCCTTGTAACACAACGGCCAAATCCCAGGCCGGCACCCTCGTGTGAACTGCATGTCTAAGTCTCATAGTGCCACGAAGGAAACGAGTAATAAGTGGGTGTCTCCCCAAAGATACACCACTCAAAGGAGTGTGGTAAGCAGCTAAGGCCACCACGTACACCTTTATTGTGGAGGGGGATAGCCCTGTGGAAAATCTTTCCTGCAGGAACTCCAGCACCACGCCTACGGGGCAGTTAACTGGATCCCACTGGTGAATTCTGCACCATGAAGTGAATAATCTCCACTTCAAGGCATAGAGTTTCCTCATGGAGGGAGCTCTGGAGTGTAGGATGGTCTCAACAACCTCAGTTGAGAGACCTGAAATTATGAGCTGAGCCCCCTCAGAGGCCAAGCCCCTAGTTTCCACAACTCCGGGCCGGGGTGAAGGATTGACTCGCTCGTCTGAGAGAGAAGGTCTGTCGTGATCGGAATCTCCATCGGAGAGCCGTCTAGCAGGGATATCAGGTCAGAGAACCATACTCGGGCCAGCCAGAAAGGGGCCACTAGCAACAGACGGACCCCGTCCTGGAGAATTCTCTCCAGAACTCCCGGGAGCAGCGCAATCGGGGGAAATGCATACAGACGTAAGGTAAGGCAAGGCAATTTTATTTGTTTAGCACATTTCATACACAATGGTAATTCAAAGTGCTTTACATAAAGAAGAATCAAATACATAATAATAAAAATGGAACGCATAAGAAATAGAAATAACAGTAAAACAGAGAATTTCGCTATCTGGATGGAAGAGCTAGGAAGTTTCAGGGAGATTTTCGTTGTCTATCACAGCGGATCTAAATGGATCTATCCATCAGAGCAGATCTAAATGGATCTTCCTCACACGTCAGGACCGCTGTCTAGCTCTACCTGTTAAGGCACTTCGAACTGATACACAAAGTTTCAATCTCCCCTTTTGCCAAGAAACCTCAAACTGCGCCATACAGCGCCAATCCCCCTTCCGGAGATATCTTAACTATGCAACGCAGTTCAAATTTCCCCATTGGAAAGTGTCCTGACTGTAATCCAGAGATATCTTAACCATGCACCACAGCTCAAATTTCCCCTTTGGAAACTTCCTCTTTGGAAAGTGCCCCAACCAACATGTTTTGATTTCCGGAATGTGTTAATCACGTTGCCTTTTCAAGTGATCGCAATTCCCCTTAGAAACCCCTTCCACGTACCGCAGAGTCAGATAGCCCAACCATCATTGTTTGTCCCCTTATCCAAATTTACCAAATTTTAACCTAATCACAAATGCTTTCTTCCTAATTCTCCCAGCTCTGGAACTGGAAGCCAGTGCAAGGACCTGAGGACTGGTGTGATGTGTTCATATTTTCTGGTTCTGCTCAGAATTCTGGCAGCAGCGTTCTGTACGAGCTGCAGCTGTACAATAATCCACCCTACTGGTGATGAAAGCATGAACAAGTTCCTCTAAGTCTTGACTGGAGACAAAGCATCTAATTCTTGCAATATGTTTGAGATGATAATATGCTGATTTAGTTATTGTCTTTACATGGCAACTGAAACTCAGGTCTGACTCCAAAATCACACCAAGATTCCTGACTTGATTTTTAGTTGTTTGACCCCTAGAGTAAAGGTATGTGTTCACTTTGAGAACTTCATCTTTGTTTCCAAACGCAATGACTTCAGTTTTGTCTTTGTTTAACTGAAGGAAGTTTAGGCACATCCCATTTTTAATTTCATCAAAACACGTGCATTAATTTCATCAATGCACAGGGAGTCAATGGGGCTGTAGTCCTTAGGTGATAGGGCTAGGTAAATCTGGGTGTCATCTGCATAGCTGTGATATGCAATTTGGTTCTTTCTTATTATTTGGCTCAGTAGCAGCATATATAGGTTGAACAGGAGGGGTGCAAGTATTGAACATTGAGGGACTCCGCATGCCATGGATGTCCACTCAGACTTATGGACACCGATACTCACATAATAACCTCTCCCTTCTAAGTATGACCTGAACCATTTAAGGACCATTCCAGAAATCCCAACCCAGTTTTCCAGCCTGTCAAGAAGTATGTTGTGATCGACAGTGTCAAACACAGCACTGAGGTTGGGTAGAACCAGCACTGATAATTTACCTGTATCTGTGTTTAGGCAAATATCATTTATTATCTTTATGAGCGCTGTCTCTTTGATGTGATGCGGTCGGAAACCAGATTGAAAGTTGCCTCGGCCACGCCTGTACCATGGCGTCCAGCCCCAGAGGTGCTGGGTTTGTCATGGAGAACCATAATGGACAGTGAGTCGTCTCTTGAGACGCAAACAGATCCACATCGGCTCGCCTGAAGTACTCCCATAGGAGCTCCACCACCTCGAGGTGAAGTTTCCATTCCCCGGGCCTTGGCCCCTGTCTCGACAGGATGTCTGCTCCCAGATTGAGGTACCCTGGGATATAAACTGCCTTGATCGAGAGCAGCTTCCCCTGGGTCCACAGGAGGATCTGATGAGCCAGTCTGTATAACGGGCGTGACCTCAGACCCACCTGATGGTTTATGTACGAGACCACCGATGTGTTGTCTGAGCGAACAAGTACATGATGGTCTCTGAGGTCTGGAAGGAAGTGTTTCAGAGCCTGAAATACCGCCAACATGTCCAGGCGATTTATATGCCAGGTGAGATGATGGTCCTACCACAGACCCCGAGCAGAGCGACCACTCATGATCGCCCCCCAGCTAGTGAGGGATGCATCTGTCGTTAGCGTGACCCGACAACCGAGAGCTCCCAACACAGTTCCCTGGGACAGAAACCAAGGTTGTTTCCATGCCATCGCCGCATGACCTTGATCACACGAAAAGAAGTCCCCCTCAGCGAGAACCCCTTGGTTTTGAGCCACCACTGTAATGGTCTCATGTTCAGCAGGCCAAAAGGTATCACGTTGGACGCCGCTGCCATAAGACCTAACAGTCTCTAAAACTGTTTGACAGTGAGTGTCTTTACATCTGTTACAGCTGATAGAATCGATGAAATGCGAGCAGACGTCAGACAAGCACACATGACAATCGAATCCTATACCACGCCTAGATAAGTGGTTCTCTGAGCAGGGAAGTACACTTTTCTTCATGTTTAGCCTCAACCCCAACTTCTTCATGTGTGCGATAACAACATCTCGATGTTGAACCGCCATCTGCTCTGATTGAGCTAGAATCAACCAGTTGTCGATGTAGTTTAGAATGCGGATGCCCTGTCTGGGTGACCGTGCTAGGCCAGAATGAAGGCCAGATATTGGTATGCTTCGCCCCCGAAAGCAAACCTCAGGAACTTCCTGTGTTGTGGGAGGATACATGGAAGTATGCGTCCTTTAGATCTATCGTGACAAACCAGTCCTTGGACCTGTTTGACTGTGAGCATCTTGAACTTGAGCTTTGCTACAGTGCGATTTAACTGACGTAGATTTAGGATCGGACGCAACCCCCCCATCTTTTTTTGGGACAATGACGCACCAACTGAAAAATCCTGACTCCCTGCCGGGACGAGGAACCCTTTCTATAGCCTCCTTTTGCAGCAGAGTCTCTACTTCCTGTGCCAAAACCAGAGCATGCTCGGGGCCCACCACTGTGGGCAGAACCCCACTGAATCGGGGTGGCCGTATTCTGAATTGGATAGCATACCCCTTTTCTATCGTTTGCAGGACCCACTGAGACACATTTGACAGACATTTCCATTCTGCCAGAAAATCTGCAAGGCTGGCCTCTGGTGTGTTTTGGGCAGCCAGCACAGTGCCCTGAAGCGGCACACCAGCAGGGAACAACTGGTTATCATCAGAGAGCGCGAGCCACCCTCGGATGACTCGCGGGGACCCTCTGCACCCTGGCATTGCGGCGGGGTTGGCGGAAGAAACCGCAGCGCATGCTTCCTGACTCCGAATTGAGACATCAGATCTGACAGGTGAGGGCTGAGATAGGGCAGCACCCGTTTCTAACCCCTCTGTCAGATCCATTTGCGAACCCCACGACCTGAGACGTCGCTCATAAGCGGGACCCGAGCCGCGAGGAACGCGAGCCGAGCCGCCCTCCGTTCTCAGCGGGAGAAGCTCACAATGCTCACAGACAGCCCCCTCGAGAGCTGCCTGGGCATGCTACACTCCCAAACAAACAACGCATATTTGGTTTGTATCCCCACCTGTGATGAAACGAGGGCAGGGATGAACACACTTCCTGAACTGTTGTTCGCTCGCCATCATAATATATATATATACAGTGGGTACGGAAAGTATTCAAACACCCTTACATTTTTCACTCTTTGTTATATTGCAGCCATTTGCTAAAATCATTTAAGTTAATTTTTTTTTCCTCATTAATGTACACACAGCACCCCATATTGACAGAAAAACACAGAATTGTTGACATTTTTGCAGATTTATTAAAAAAGAAAAACTGAAATATCACATGGTCCTAAGTATTCAGACCCTTTGCTCAGTATTTAGTAGAAGCACCCTTTTGATCTAATACAGTCATGTTGGGAAAGATGCAACAAGTTTTTCACACCTGGATTTGGGGATCCTCTGCCATTCCTCCTTGCAGATCCTCTCCAGTTCTGTCAGGTTGGATGGTAAACGTTGGTGGACAGCCATTTTTAGGTCTCTCCAGAGATGCTCAATTGGGTTTAAGTCAGGGCTCTGGCTGGGCCATTCAAGAACAGTCACGGAGTTGTTGTGAAGCCACTCCTTCGTTATTTTAGCTGTGTGCTTAGGGTCATTGTCTTGTTGGAAGGTAAACCTTCGGCCCAGTCTGAGGTCCTGAGCACTCTGGAGAAGGTTTTCGTCCAGGATATCCCTGTACTTGACCACATTCATCTTTCCCTCGATTGCAACCAGTCGTCCTGTCCTTGCAGCTGAAAAACACCCCCACAGCATGATGCTGCCACCACCTTTCTTCACTGTTGGGACTGTATTGGACAGGTGATGAGCAGTGCCTGGTTTTCTCCACACATAACGCTTAGAATTAAGGCCAAAAAGTTCTATCTTGGTCTCATCAGACCAGAGAATTTTATTTCTCACATCTTGGAGTCCTTCAGGTGTTTTTTAGCAAACTCCATGCAGGCTTTCATGTGTCTTGCACTGAGGAGAGGCTTCCGTCGGGCCACTCTGCCATAAAGCCCCGACTGGTGGAGGGCTGCAGTGATGGTTGACTTTCTACAACTTTCTCCCATCTCCCGACTGCATCTCTGGAGCTCAGCCACAGTGATCTTTGGGTTCTTCTTTACCTCTCTCACCAAGGCTCTTCTCCCCCGATAGCTCAGTTTGGCCGGACAGCCAGCTCTAGGAAGGGTTCTGGTCATCCCAAACGTCTTCCATTTCAGGATTATGGAGGCCACTGTGCTCTTCGGAACCTTAAGTGCAGCTGAAATTGTTTTGTAACCTTGGCCAGATCTGTGCCTTGCCACAATTCTGTCTCTGAGCTCTTCAGGCAGTTCCTTTGACCTCATGATTCTCATTTGCTCTGACATGCACTGTGAGCTGTAAGGTCTTATATAGACAGGT
>RJVU01035392.1:8045564-8074966 GCA_003731715.1 Anabarilius grahami
TTGTGAGACAGACAACAATAAATAGGACACACGATTTCACATATAGCGCTGAAGGCACAGAAGCTGAAGGAATGGGTTTTCGGGCAGGCTTTATAGCTTCCTGGTCAGTGACGTTACCCGCCTATGACTTCCATCACTCCATTGGACTGATTTCATACGGTCTTCACGACACAATCATGCAGAGGCATTCCCGCAGCATTTCGACGCAGCTCGAGTTCCCTTGAAAGGGAACACACTGTTTCGGTAGTGAGATGAAAGTGAAGGACACATTTTTTTTCTTACAAAATGTTTCATGATTTAAAAATAAAATCAAAAATATATTTTTAAAAACAACAATGGAAAAATTGCAAAAATTATTTAAGCATCATTTTCACAAGTTGAAATTTAGGGGTTAGGGTTCAGGACAGCCACCTCCCAATTGAAAGTACCAAATAAATGATGATTTTATATATATTAAGCTTACTGATATTTTAAATATTATTGTGGGATTCAATAGATAATAGAAGGATCTTAGTAAACATCTAAAATGTGAATACTTAAATGCTTTTTAAATTTTTTGGGTTGTGGGACAGCAGTTTTTCCCAATTTTGGCCCTTATATCAAAACAAATGAAATAAAATTATAATATTTGAGAGCTATAAGCGAGAAGCATGGTTTCATTTAGAAAAAAAAAAATTATTAAAAATAATTAATCCCAAGAAATTTTAGAATATCTCTAAGAGATTTCCCTAATGAGAAATCACTAAATATAAAACCAAGCTAGACCTCATCACTTTCAGTTGCAAACACATCTGTGGAAATTGTGTGTTCATTTTCCTTTTTTTCTGACTGCTTTATTTCCTTAGGCAACAATAATAATTGAAGCTTAATGAAATGTCTGCTTTTGTTATGCATTTACAGACCATCGACTAATATTGTCGTGTTAGGTTGTACTGCATGATATTTGTTAAGGACTATCCATGAACTTGCCATGATGGAGAACATGTCTTATCCTGTGATACTGACCCTTATGATGCCAAAAGAAACTAAACCATACAGGCATGTATATTTTATTTGTTTTCTTGCCTTATATCTCTTTATATTGTCTATAAATATTCTTCTTGTTGGGGTCATTTTCATGGAGAAAGCACTTCATGAACCGATGTACATATTCTTGAGTCATCTGTGTATAAATGGGGTTTATGGAGCTACAGGATTCTACCCTAAAATGCTGTCTGATTTAATATTGGATTCATATGTGATCTCCTTTCACATGTGTGCTCTGCAAACCTATGTTATCTACAGCTCTTTACTTTCTGAGATCACAATATTAACAGTGATGTCCTATGATAGATATGTAGCCATATGCAAACCTTTAGACTATCATTCCAAAATAACTAAAAACACCTGTGTGAAATTAATACTGTTTTCATGGATTGTTCCCAATTTCTTTGGTGTTATAGCCGCCCTGTTAGCAAACTTGAGGTCTATTTGTAAATATCACATTGACAAATTATATTGTGACAACTGGTCAATTGTAAAACTGTCTTGTGTGTCATCTTTTGTAAATAATGTCTTTGGATATGCCATTGCAGTCACATTTGTTTGCTTTATAGTTTTCATCATAGTGTCCTACGTAAAACTGATATCTGCGTGTAAAGCATCTTTAGAAAACAGAAGGAAATTCTGGCAAACATGTATGCCACACCTATTTACACTGATAAATTTCACTTTTGCTTTCCTTTTTGATTTCATGTATAACCGATATGGTGCAAATGATATTCCAGAGAGTCTGCGTAATTTTTTGGCCTTAGAACTGGTTATAGTCCCACCTGTTTTTAGTCCTCTAATCTATGGATTAAATATTAGGGCAGTGCGCAAAAGAGTTTTTATTTCATGTGTTGCAGCAAGAGAAAATATTTCACAAAAGGTCCACAACTTAATTATGTACAAAAACTGATACATGCTAAATAAATATGTACAAAAACTGATACATGCTAAATAAATAACTACATAAAATTTCTTCACGTCTTGCAGCAAGAGAAAATGTTTCACGTGCACCAAAAAGACGTAAAATGTAATTATTTTCTGTACTTTTCTGAAAGACATGCTAAAGCAGTTGTCATGACAATGTTTATGAGTAAATGTTTCACAAGCTCAAAAAGGTTTAAAACCTAACTTTCTAATGGTTTAATTACATACATGTATAAATTTTTGCTGTGTTTCAGATTTTCTCACTTGGCAAAGAACGCTGTTGATGCTACATAATGCGAAAAATTTTAAATGCATTGATTTACATTTTTAACAGTATGCATTCTTTCATGACTCTCAGTGTTAAGGTAAAGCATGTGATGATCATTTACACTGGAAATTGGTTCCATATGTCTGCTGCTATGATATCGGGTTTAGTTCTTGGCTTGCACTGTAAGTAGCTTTTGTTAAAAGCATCTCAAATGTCTCAAATTCAGTGGTAAATTTGTGTTTTATCTATGTTTTAAATAAATTCCCTTATTTAAACACTGTACATTTTCTGTCTGATTGTGCAATACGTTCTCACTCCCAACTCATCACATTATGGACGCTTGGTCAGGACCCCTTGGTGTCACTTTTTTATGTGCTGGATGCTCTATTGCTTTCTTTGGATATACAGTATCTCACAGAAGTGAGTACACCCCTCACATTTTTGTAAATATTTTATTATATCTTTTCATGTGACAACACTGAAGAAATGACACTTTGCTACAATGTAAAGTAGTGAGTGTACAGCTTGTATAACAGTGTAAATTTGCTGTCCCCTCAAAATAACTCAACACACAGCCATTAATGTCTAAACCGCTGGCCACAAAAGTGAGTACACCCCTAAGTGAAAATGCCCAAATTGGGCCCAATTAGCCACAAAGAGCTTAGAACCCAAGAGGCGACACTCTGATCATTTTTGGGTAACAGCCACTAGATGGCGCTCCGGTAGCGCAGCCACCATTATGGGGTGAAAATACGAACTGGACCGTAGAATCCTTCACATCTTAAGCACCCAAAATCGGCGATTTTCACTGTCAAATCAGAAGCGCAATAGAACAGTTTTTTAAGTTAAGTCACCAGTAAATTGCATGGCTCCTACAGTAAATGTTGTATTGTCTTTTCACCCCCCAACTCTTAATGCATCGTGTTTCCTTCTGGAGCATCAGTGAATGTTTGAACCTTTTTTAATAGTTGTGTTTGAGTCCCTCAGTTGTCCTCAGTTTGATAAAATGGATCTGAAAATCATACAGCCACTGCTGGAAAGGGTTCAAATATGCAAAAAATGCTTAAAAACAGAAGAATTTGCAGGACCTGGAGGATTTTTCTGAAGAACAGAGCTCAGTTTAACTGCTCAGAACAAACAAGGGACTCATGAACAACCATCACAAAACAAACAAACAGTCATAGATCATCCAGGTAACCACACACAGTATTAAGAACCAATGGTTCACATACTTTTGAATGGGGACATTTGAATAAATTCAGCTTCTTCTTTTTTTCTTGTGGACTATATGTAAACATCTTTTATGTAAAATATCTTACTCAGGACAGTACTAAACAAAAAATAACATGCATTTTGTATGATCTCTCTTATTTTGTTAAAAATGTTCAAATTTTCACAGATTCTGCAAGTGGTTCACATACTTTTTCTTACAACTGTATGTTTTATTTTACCAGTTGTGGAATCCAACCATTCATCCATCTGAGGTAACATAGTTAGCCTACTTTATTGAGTATTTCCATTTTATGCAACTTTACACATTTATTAATAGTAAATTAATAAATAATAAATTTAAGATCATAATATATCAACAATATATTTTAGACCTAGTGGAGTAATAATAATAATAGTATCACTAGGTCTGAATTGAAATATATATATTGTACGTTTTAATGGATCACACTACAAACATAATGATCTTATAATGATGCATTGCTATGTCCGTTATCGCATAATTCCCACTTTTGGACACTTTTTCTTTAACGGACATTAGACAACACCGCTAAATCAAGCTGTTATATTCATATACAGGTCCTTCTCAAAAAATTAGCATATTGTGATAAAGTTCATTATTTTCCATAATGTAATGATAAAAATTAAACTTTCATATATTTTAGATTCATTGCACACCAACTGAAATATTTCAGGTCTTTTATTGTTTTAATACTGATGATTTTGGCATACAGCTCATGAAAACCCAAAATTCCTATCTCAAAAAATTAGCATATCATGAAAAGGTTCTCTAAACGAGCTATTAACCTAATCATCTGAATCAACTAATTAACTCTAAACACCTGCAAAAGATTCCTGAGGCTTTTAAAAACTCCCAGCCTGGTTCATTACTCAAAACCGCAATCATGGGTAAGACTGCCGACCTGACTGCTGTCCAGAAGGCCATCATTGACACCCTCAAGCGAGAGGGTAAGACACAGAAAGAAATTTCTGAACGAATAGGCTGTTCCCAGAGTGCTGTATCAAGGCACCTCAGTGGGAAGTCTGTGGGAAGGAAAAAGTGTGGCAAAAAACGCTGCACAACGAGAAGAGGTGACCGGACCCTGAGGAAGATTGTGGAGAAGGACCGATTCCAGACCTTGGGGGACCTGCGGAAGCAGTGGACTGAGTCTGGAGTAGAAACATCCAGAGCCACCGTGCACAGGCGTGTGCAGGAAATGGGCTACAGGTGCCGCATTCCCCAGGTCAAGCCACTTTTGAACCAGAAACAGCGGCAGAAGCGCCTGACCTGGGCTACAGAGAAGCAGCACTGGACTGTTGCTCAGTGGTCCAAAGTCATTCGGAAATCAAGGTGCCAGAGTCTGGAGGAAGACTGGGGAGAAGGAAATGCCAAAATGCCTGAAGTCCAGTGTCAAGTTCCCACAGTCAGTGATGGTCTGGGGTGCCATGTCAGCTGCTGGTGTTGGTCCACTGTGTTTTATCAAGGGCAGGGTCAATGCAGCTAGCTATCAGGAGATTTTGGAGCACTTCATGCTTCCATCTGCTGAAAAGCTTTATGGAGATGAAGATTTCGTTTTTCAGCACGACCTGGCACCTGCTCACAGTGCCAAAACCACTGGTAAATGGTTTACTGACCATGGTATTACTGTGCTCAATTGGCCTGCCAACTCTCCTGACCTGAACCCCATAGAGAATCTGTGGGATATTGTGAAGAGAAAGTTGAGAGACGCAAGACCCAACACTCTGGATGAGCTTAAGGCCGCTATCGAAGCATCCTGGGCCTCCATAACACCTCAGCAGTGCCACAGGCTGATTGCCTCCATGCCACGCCGCATTGAAGCAGTCATTTCTGCAAAAGGATTCCCGACCAAGTATTGAGTGCATAACTGAACATAATTATTTGAAGGTTGACTTTTTTTGTATTAAAAACACTTTTCTTTTATTGGTCGGATGAAATATGCTAATTTTTTGAGACAGGAATTTTGGGTTTTCATGAGCTGTATGCCAAAATCATCAGTATTAAAACAATAAAAGACCTGAAATATTTCAGTTGGTGTGCAATGAATCTAAAATATATGAAAGTTAAATTTTTATCATTACATTATGGAAAATAATGAACTTTATCACAATATGCTAATTTTTTGAGAAGGACCTGTATTTATTGTCCAAAATTCCCAATTTTTCTGATGCATGTCCTTAATTTAATTTCATATGTTGGTATTAATTCAGTGTTTTTTTTTTAATGCTAATACTAGATCTTTTAAAGAATTTTTAACCCAAACTGACTGGGTTTCTAAAGAGCAAAGGTTTTGTGAAAAAAGTGGAAGACTTAAACACAAAGTCTGTAAAATAAACTGTTAAAAAGATTTGATGATCACTAGTGATCGTATTTTATTCTGTGTTGTCATCATTCAGGTTAGATTTTAGCTTTAATGTAGGGGAGCACGTGGCACAACCTAACGCTTTTTGACTTTCTCAGTTTGTGTAAATCTACTTAGGGTTCAGAGAATTTCTTTTGTTCCACATTAATTTCACACATGTCTGGTACAAATATGTGGCTTTGTTATATTAATAGTGTATACTTTTTTCTTTATTTACCCCAAAAGAAGGGATGTGAAATGTGACAACATGCCCCATAGGTGGGGCACATTGTAACGTGATGGGGCACATTGTAACATGACCATTTGACAGCTAAAAATGTTATGTGATTGAATTAAAAAATATATACATGACAAACTAAAATATTTTGTCAATAAAAGACAATAATTATTTTTTCATATAAAATAATAGCATTTTTTTTAGAAATTCAAATTTAAATAATTTTGTAGTTTGACAATGAACACTCTGTAAAACACAGGTATACAGCACTAGTCAAAACAATACAGGCAAACAGATGAAGAGACATATTCAGACATTCAGAAAAACACAGATCTGAACAAAAACACTCCCCTCCCTCCACTCACAGCTCTCACAGAACACGAGACAAATAGACGAGACAGTACAAATGCTGAACATTTCTTGAAATAATATTTTCTGGATGTTCAGGTTCTTCCTCTCAGTCTTTATTCACCTTTTTTTCATAGTTTATCAACAGAAATTCATAAAAGTTAATTATGCCAGTTGTATCGTAACTGTATAGAATATCATAGTTCTAATAGCGGGGCACATTGTAACGCATGTGTTACAACGAACCCTATCTGCGCAACTAGAATTTAAACCTGGTTAGTGTCTTCTGATAGTTAGTGAAGCATTAAAGAGCTACCCAAACTGCTAAACAGGAGATTGAAGATTAAAATAATATAAGATTTGTCTAATTTTAAATAAACACAAAAAATATACACTCTTAGAAGAAAAGGTTCTATATAGAACCAAAAAAGGTTCTATCAGGCGCTTCATATATGGAACCCCTAAAAGGTTCTATATAGAACCCTTTTTAAGGGTTCAATCAAAAGAACCCTTTAGGGTTCTTTATTGCCAGGAAAAAGGTTCTATATGGAACCTTTTATGGGTTCATTTTATTGATTTAGTTTTTAATTTATTTTAATAAAATTTTATGAATTAACCTGCTTATTTAGTTACTTTATCACTAGAAAAACTTAAATACCCATAGGCATGACACATCAAAATAATATGTAATCATTTGGGACATTTTTATTAGCATTTACAATGACACAAGCAATATAAAACACACTGCAATTCATAGAGCAATAGTTAGAAGAGTTAACATAAATAAACGTTTCTAAAAAAATGAACTAAAACACTAGCTAGTAGAATTGTTTTTAAATTCATAAGCGTTAAATGATAATTTAACATTCAGATAAGCATTTAAACAATAAAAACAAATGACCCATGACAAAAGTGAGAAAATTAATATCTCTTACGTTATTTTAATTACATTTGACTAAATCCTTGATATTTTTACACATCTTACATGTTTTTTTCAAGAATCAAAAAGAAGAAATGTGGTTTACGGTGCTGTCCGGGCCTGCGCTATTCTCCGCCAGGAGGTTTGTCATTTCTTACATGAATTCCTGAAAACTCTGTTAAAAACGGTTGTGTACTGATCAATAATGGTGGCGAGAGTTCATGTTATATCCTAATACACTTTTCTTTGTACTGTAGATTGTATTGGACCTAGAAAACGCATAAGAAAACGATGTTTCAGGAGCAGTCAAATCATGTGATCACCGCCAGACCGCACATATAAACATGAATTCAAGAGAAATCCCGAAGAACAAAGAGAGGAGGTGATGAAGATGCTTCTTCTGTGGATATAGCTGTGAGTATTTGGTGTTTACAGTTATGGCACACTTTTTTTCTGAATTAAGTGAAGGCATAATTTATGCTAAACACTGGATTTGGTTCTTGATGCATTATGAAATGAAGATGAAGAAAAGACCTTCAACTGCTGATAAGCATTTAAACAATAAAAACAAATGACCCATGGCAAATTCAGTACTGAGAAGGGCTAAATAGCGCTGAATGAAAGAAACTGGCTTTTGGATGCTCCATACTGAACAAAAAGTAGACAGCCAACAGATACTTTTGACATCTCTGTGTTTTCAATCAGGGGCACGTCCATTTTGATGCTGACTCTCTTTGCGTTCAGGGGGCTTGACATCCTAAGATGGAGATGCAAGTCAGAAAAACATTTATTAGACTTATGGAGAGTACAGTACAACAGAAAACAGGAAGGAATCTCTCACAATCACATCTTAAAACTTACTTGAATCAAAGAGGTGTGTTATTTTCATCTTACTGAAGTAATGCTGCACTCCAGAGTCCATCCCTGCAGTGAGAGTGCAAACAGAAATATTAATTTATTATTATTATTAATTATTGCATTAAACATGGACAATAGAAAAACAAATATAAGCCACTTCAGATTAGCAGATTTACAAGTTTCCCAAAGTTGGCACTGTGAGTAAAAATAATGTACTTTTTTGTGTCATTGTTTGCAGTTGAAGGTCTTTTCTTCATCTTCATTTCATAATGCATCAAGAACCAAATACAGTGTTTAGCATAAATTAGGCCTTCACTTAATTCAGAAAAAAAGTGTGCCATAACTGCAAACACCAAATACTCACAGCTATATCCACAGAAGAAGCATCTTCATCAGCTCCTCTCTTTGTTCTTCGGGGTTTCTCTTGAATTCATGTTAATAACAGTGCGGTCTGGCGGTGATCACATGATTTGACTGCTCCTGAAACATCGTTTTCTTATGCGTTTTCTAGGTCCAATGCAATCTACAGTACAAAGAAAAGAGTATTAGGATATAACATGAACTCTCGCCACCATTATTGATCAGTCCACAACCGTTTTTTAACAGAGTTTTCAGGAATTCATGTAAGAAATGACAAACCTCCTGGCGGAGAATAGCGCAGGCCCGGACAGCACCGTAAACCACATTTCTTCTTTTTGATTCTTGAAAAAAACATGTAAGGTGTGTAAAAATATCAGGGATTTAGGCAAATGTAATTAAAATAACGTAAGAGATATTAATTTTCTCACTTACCAATTTAATCGTCGTCTTCTCGAGCGCTGAGCTCAAACGGACTTCCGTAACGGTTGAAGTTTAAAATGCTGCGTTCACGCGCATTCTAATTACTCGCGCACAACGCGCGCAGCTGAAAGTACAGAACTGATCAGCGCATACACATGCAAGTTAATTGCTGTTTATGTCGAAGATCATTTAGTGCATCTGTTTTGAGGGTTGAGTTATAAGAACTGACTTTCAGAATCTAAGTAATTTCCTACAGGATTTTCTTTAACCAGCAGATGGCAGAATTCTGCCCTATAGCGCCTAGATCCAGAAACGTAGGCTATATTTAATTTAGATTTTTTTTTTCATTACAGGATAATGCGGCAATTATTTTTTCTAATAAACCTATTAAACTTGAAAATGTATAAGTTTGTTTTCTTCAGAATGAAAGGTGTGCCTAAGTAAAATTGAAGTAAAAACACAAATATAATGTTCAATAGTGTAATCATTTAAATAAAGCACTAATAATGTAGCACATTTAGCCCAAAGAACCCTTTGTGCCAAAAGGGTTCTTTCTCCTTATATAGAACCTTTTTGACAGAAAGGGTTCTATAAAGTTGGTTAAAGAACCCTAGTGTTCTATATAGAACCCCAAAGAACCTTTTTTAATAAGAGTGTAGATGAAAAATTAGCTTAAGTAATACATTTACTTTTGCTATTGTTAAATAAATGTTCAGTGATATCTCCCAAAGATTTCTGAATTTTGGCGGAATTTTTTCTCAATATATTGTCGATATGGCAACTAGTAAATACGCTAAGTTTCTTCATGCTAACGTGTGTGGAAGTATTTAAACCATGTGTGTTACAACTAACCCCGCGTTAGTTTGTGCCCCGCGCTCCCCTACATTTCTTTTAAACAAAGCAGCTGATATTGCCATAGAAACTAGTGGACTGCGGACTCGCTTTCACCACAAAATGGCAGGGCGGCTGCTGGGCGCAGTTGTTGCAATGGAACGTTCTATTGAGTGTCGCTTCTTGTTAGTGTATATTCTTTGCCATTTTCTCTCCCCGGTGTCATGTGACTCGTAAGTGTTACAAGGTCTCAGGTGTGAATGGGGAGCAGGTGTGTTAAATTTGGTGTTATCGCTCTCACTTTCTCATACTGGTCACTGGAAGTTCAACATGGTACCTCATGACAAAGAACTCTCTGAGGATCTGAAAAAAAGAATTGTTGCTCTACATAAAGTGTGAGCAAGTTGTTCATCTTCATTACAGCAAATAGATCAATGGACAGACAAGACACCACAACATAGGTACTGCAAATGTCAAATCGCTCATTCTGAAATCTGAATACAGATTTATTAATTGTTAATTAAAAAAAAGATGCTGGATGAGGGAGAGAGGGTGGCGACTCAGCATATATGGGAATAAATATGCTCATGGGGATAAAAATGCTAATTTAAAAGAATTTAAAAGTCAGACGGACTTTTGCAGAGGTTTTACACTTAATTCCTATGCAAACTGACATGCTAGTAAAAACACAGTTTGGACATCAAGTGGACATCATAAAATATTACTGAAGTTGGAACTATATACTTAAAAAAAAAAAAAACTTGACTCTCTCATGAATGTGCCTACAGCCATTGCTGGAAGCCAGTGATTATTGGTTATTGAAAAAAATATGGTTTAAAAGGTTTTTAATATGGGTATTTTTCTTACAAAAACCCATTGCTTCACTTCAGAAGGTATTTATTAACCCACTGCAGACATATGGATTACTGTCATATGTATGTTGGATGGATGCGCTTTTTGGAGCTTCAAAAACTCGGGCACTATTCAATCCCATTACAAAACTGGGAGTAAGTAATTATTTTTATAAGCAAGGATGTTATTTAATATAACTCTGATTGTGTTCGGCTGAAAAAAGAGGTGAGTAATATGCGATCATTTTCAATTTTTGGTGAACTGTTCCTTTTAACAAGGTTCACACTGTACAATTTATAATAGTCCTTTACTGCTGTTGCTTGTCAGACTGGACGAACATGATCCCTGCTGTAAGCCACGTCACACTGTAGGATCTCAGTTGCCATTCACGCCAGACTGTACGGAAGTCAAGACGAATTAAAAACGGACGCATACAAGAAGACTTTTCCGGAATTTTACATCATCAATCCATGATATGTTCGGTGACTGTGAGCTGCATTATATGCAGGATTGAAATAGTAGCTAGCAAGTAAACAAAAACAATCTCTAGCATTCATTTTGTTCATGGCTTGTCTTAATTATATAGAATATTCATAGACCATAAAGAGGAATATTTTCAATTAAATTCAAAATTTTTTGTACAATGCTCAAAAACTCAGCATTACAGAAAATATTGACATAAAAGTTAAAGGTGGGTGGGGTGTGGGGGATCCCTCTAAATTATATTCATATTGTGTTTTTATTAAACAGTCAATAAAATCACTATACTGCATTAAAAATATGTAATTGTAGCAGGTGTTTTTTTCCTAAAGGGACTTAGATGTAAGGAATATCAGCAATTCAACAAAAAGCTATAGCAAGACAACAATAAAGGAGTGACATCACCTTTTGTATATTATTTGCAGTCTAAAAGCATGAACGCCCTAATTATCAAAGGGCTGATAAACCCATCCCATCTGTTATATAAACTTTACAAGTGATTCAGCCATGAGTGCTTGGAAATCTCCCTGAGCACAGAACGGTATAGGAAGAACTTTCAAGAAAACCTCAAGATTAACGCTCTTTTTTTCCAGGTACAAACGTCACAACTCAGTTCATTCATTTTCTCATCAAAGGATTTTCTCTGCTGTATAAAGTATTTGACTGTAAATACGCTATGTGTAGGACCACAATGTGTGTATACAAAAAGAAAATGCATGTGAGGAAGTGTAAAATAAGCACTGATTATTGTACTTTTCCTAAAATGCTTTTGTTTATGCATTTTTGTCTGGTCTGCATTAGTTTGTCAAGAGGAATGGACAACGTCTCCTCCTTCTCCTTGTTCTCTCTCACAGCTCTAAACGACACCAGCAGGTCCAGCAGGATCACTATATTCTCTTTTGCCCTCCCAGGCTATTTTCTGACCATTTTTGTCAACGCAGTCTTGATTTTCATAATTGTTCTGGAGAAAGTTCTCCACCAGCCTATGTACATTTTTTTGTGCAATTTATGTATAAATGGATTATACGGAGCCACAGGATTTTATCCACCCCTACTGTATTATTTACTTAATGAACACAAAGTAATTTCTCTGGAACAATGTGCCATCCAAAGTTTTGCCATTTTCACCTATGCAATAGGTGAGTTTACTAATTTGAGCGTAATGGCGTTCGATAGGTATGTAGCAATCTGCAGACCGCTATACTACCATACTGTCATGACAACTATGACTGTTTGGAGGCTGCTGACTTTCATATGGATGTTTCCCTGCTGCACTGCAATACTGATCATACTGATGACGCTCAGGTTTCCGATTTGCATGAATCAGATAAACAAACTGTACTGTGAAACCTGGGTGTTAGAGAGACTTGTCTGCAGGGTGGACACTGCTCAGTATGTGATCAATGGAATTTTAACATGTGCTGTTAATGCTCTGGTATGGTTTGTGTTTTTATCATATATAAAAATACTGATCTCTTGTAAACACTCTGTTCAAAACCACAAGAAGTTCATAACCACATGTCTACCACATTTGGTAGCCTTTTTGAATTATGTGGTGTGGTCACTTTTTAATGCCCTATATGAGCTGTTTGGAACTAGCAATCTGCCTCAGGGTTTTAAAAACTTTTTGTCAGTTTCCTTTGTGATTGTTCCACCTCTGCTCAATCCTATAATATATGGAATTGTATTAACTCCTATTAGGACCAAAGCAAAGTATGTATTCCAAAGCTTAAGATCAAAACATACTGACTGAGCATTGCTTATTGAATCATTACACAACAGACCTGGAAAAATAACATGGCTTGCAAGTGTGGGCTGCGTGCTCCCTGATGATTCATGACTGTTATGATAAATGTCAAAATAAAAACCATGAGCTTATGGTTAATCTGTATGAAATTAAATATACAATAAATACAATATAAATAGCAGTTAAAACAGATTGCAATGCAACTCATTTAACCATTAAAACATTGATCCACTTGTCCTTCCCTTGAAAAGATAATTAATCAAATGAATTAACTGTATTCGCTTATGGAATATATATTTTATATAAATATAGAGCAAAACAAGAGTGATTTCTAATTTCTGCATTCATGTTCGGCACCATGGCAAGTTTAACTACTTTATCAATTTGTAAATGACTAAATAAGGGCTACTATAAAACAATAAAAATATGATCTTAGCTTGAAATAAGTTAACAACAGGGTTGTGATTGTAAATGTTTTTTTTTTTTTATCTGTGTAAATATTTTAGGAAACAGCCAGACTAGGGTTATTATGTAAGTGGAGTAAATATATTGTTGCCTATTGCTTCTGTAATTATGCTCATAGATGCTAAGAAAAAGTAATTAATTAAAAATAGCAGGTTATGATAAAGGCTACTGTTCTTGGAAAAAACGTGAGGAACTGTAGAGGCCTTAAAAGGAACAGTCGGCCTTACAATTCACTCAGAATTAAAGGGGTCATGACATAAGAAATCAAATTTTCCTTGGTCTTTTGGCATATAAGAAGTCTTTTATCATTATTACATCCTGCAAGTTCCATAACTTAAAATGTCCTTGTCATCAGTAAAAAAGCATTTATTTAATCAAGCTGTAAAAAAGCTTTGACCGGAACGTATTCAGCATGTGCCTGTGTTAACGTCCTGCAGACATCATAAATATTTACACACAAATGACATTTTGGGAAATTATTACAAAGCCCTTTGTTTGCAAGCCTGGAATAAAGATTGACCAAAATAAAACTAAAAAAAAAATTGGATTTATGACCAGTGGACTAGTGCATCTCTATTATTTTTAAATTATAGTTCATATCATCCCGTGGGCTAGATTGGACACGTTTGTGGGCCGTATTCAGCCCGTGGGCCATATGTTTGACCAGTGTTGGGTAAGTCCCTTAAAAAAAGTAATTAATTATTAATTACATCATCAATGTTGTATTTAAAATACTTTTCTAATTACTCTGTCTGAAAAGTAATTGAATTACTCAATAAGTAACTTACTAATTACTTCTTAAAATCCCTATAAACCTTGACCGGATAGACAATAGAAAGGAAACTCTTTTAATAATTTAGTCAAACATGGAATAGTTTAGCCTTTTATAGCTTTTTAAAACATTTTAACTATAATACTTTTAATTACTTTATAATACTTAATTTTTTTTAGTAACAAATAGGGATGTCACTATACAAAAAATCTAGTAGTCGGTACCGATACCACCAAAAGTGCACAATACTCGATACCACCGTAAAAATATATAAAAATACAAACAAAACAATGCTATATATTTTTTTCCAGGTAGGTCTAATAGTAGTAAGTAAAAATACCACAGAAATTGAATAATCAAATATAAAATAACTCTGCATAGTCATAACTGTACAGGTCCTTCTCAAAAAATTAGCATATTGTGATAAAGTTCATTATTTTCCATAATGTAATGATAAAAATTAAACTTTCATATATTTTAGATTCATTGCACACCAACTGAAATATTTCAGGTCTTTTATTGTTTTAATACTGATGATTTTGGCATACAGCTCATGAAAACCCAAAATTCCTATCTCAAAAAATTAGCATATCTTGAAAAGGTTCTCTAAACGAGCTATTAACCTAATCATCTGAATCAACTAATTAACTCTAAACACCTGCAAAAGATTCCTGAGGCTTTTAAAAACTCCCAGCCTGGTTCATTACTCAAAACCGCAATCATGGGTAAGACTGCCGACCTGACTGCTGTCCAGAAGGCCATCATTGACACCCTCAAGCGAGAGGGTAAGACACACAAAAAAATTTCTGAACGAATAGGCTGTTCCCAGAGTGCTGTATCAAGGCACCTCAGTGGGAAGTCTGTGGGAAGGAAAAAGTGTGGCAAAAAACGCTGCACAACGAGAAGAGGTGAACAGACCCTGAGGAAGATTGTGGAGAAGGACCGATTCCAGACCTTGGGGGACCTGCGGAAGCAGTGGACTGAGTCTGGAGTAGAAACATCCAGAGCCACCGTGCACAGGCGTGTGCAGGAAATGGGCTACAGGTGCCGCATTCCCCAGGTCAAGCCACTTTTGAACCAGAAACAGCGGCAGAAGCGCCTGACCTGGGCTACAGAGAAGCAGCACTGGACTGTTGCTCAGTGGTCCAAAGTCATTCGGAAATCAAGGTGCCAGAGTCTGGAGGAAGACTGGGGAGAAGGAAATGCCAAAATGCCTGAAGTCCAGTGTCAAGTTCCCACAGTCAGTGATGGTCTGGGGTGCCATGTCAGCTGCTGGTGTTGGTCCACTGTGTTTTATCAAGGGCAGGGTCAATGCAGCTAGCTATCAGGAGATTTTGGAGCACTTCATGCTTCCATCTGCTGAAAAGCTTTATGGAGATGAAGATTTCGTTTTTCAGCACGACCTGGCACCTGCTCACAGTGCCAAAACCACTGGTAAATGGTTTACTGACCATGGTATTACTGTGCTCAATTGGCCTGCCAACTCTCCTGACCTGAACCCCATAGAGAATCTGTGGGATATTGTGAAGAGAAAGTTGAGAGACGCAAGACCCAACACTCTGGATGAGCTTAAGGCCGCTATCGAAGCATCCTGGGCCTCCATAACACCTCAGCAGTGCCACAGGCTGATTGCCTCCATGCCACGCCGCATTGAAGCAGTCATTTCTGCAAAAGGATTCCCGACCAAGTATTGAGTGCATAACTGAACATAATTATTTGAAGGTTGACTTTTTTTGTATTAAAAACACTTTTCTTTTATTGGTTGGATGAAATATGCTAATTTTTTGAGACAGGAATTTTGGGCTTTCATGAGCTGTATGCCAAAATCATCAGTATTAAAACAATAAAAGACCTGAAATATTTCAGTTGGTGTGCAATGAATCTAAAATATATGAAAGTTAAATTTTTATCATTACATTATGGAAAATAATGAACTTTATCACAATATGCTAATTTTTTGAGAAGGACCTGTATAAATTAAATATAGATTAATCCTTATTAAAGCTTTTCTTTTGTTGTTTGATTAGCATTTATAATACAGACAGCCAATAGTAGACAGTAGAATGCTGCTGACACTAGACGGACGGAGACAATATGCTGTTCACATTCACATAACCAACGCGAATATGCCGAGACGGGCATTTTGACATTACTGTGTGTGTATTTGAACGTTTATGTGTAATAAACCTACGCAGCCAACTGGTGCGAAGTTGCAAACTCACGCGCAACTGCACTATAGCTAGAGATTTTAAAGAGGCAGCGTTCACTTTTACCTTTAGACGACAAATTTAGATTTTAAATTAAATATTGATTTAAACACAACTGTTGAACTAATTTACAGAATGTAACGCGAGTACATTATAAGTAACTGTAATTAAATTACTTAAAAATGAACAGTAATCTACTTTACTTTTTCAGTGGATAAATAATTTAACCCTTTGACACGTACGATCACACCGGTGATTAGAACGTTCAGTGCATCACGTGATCAACTGCCAAATTCAAATGTGAGTGCGCGCTCTGGCGTTAAACCAGAGATGGACGCGCGCAGCGCTTTTCATACATGCAGTGTTTTCAACCAAATAATGTTTATTTTAGGTTTCAGACATTTAAATACACATGAGTACTAACAAAACAATATATTTAGTTTGTAAAATACACAATGCTGTCTATAGAAGCGGAAATAACAACCCTTTCCATTATAATTAGACGACACGTTTTATTCATATCAGATACACATTGTGAAAGTTACTTTAAAGCTTACTCTATTCTTCCCCAGTTCACCGACTCACTTACTTTCATGTATTTCGGGAGAAGTGGATAAATTCACGGGTTGTAAATCCAACAGATCCGATTCTCTGTGCGGCGCAAACTAACATGGCGGCGCCCATCGTGCATGCAGCTCAACTAACGTGATCGTTATAATGGTGTTTAAACAGCAAAACACATCCACTTGCACATATTTGTCAATCGGAATATTAGATATTTCATGCTATAGTTAACAAATTTGTGAATATTTTGAATAAAAAAGGAAAAATTTAATGAAAGCAGATCATCAATCATACAGCGCTGCGGTGTGTCACGTAACAAGCAATGACGCGTCACCATGGAAACCATAAAGTGATACGTTCTAAATAACGGTCGCCTTAAAAAACTCTCGCTGGGGGGTCAGCCAGAATATTTAAAATTTACGTGCGAAAGGGTTAATTGCAGTAACGCGTTACTTATGCTGCATTCCAGGTTATGCTAATTTTTTGAGATTTTTCATGAGGGGTTTTCATGAGCTGTATGCCAAAATCATCAGTATTAAAACAATAAAAGACCTGAAATATTTCAATTGGTGTGCAATGAATCTAAAATATATGAAAGTTTAATTTTTATCATTACATTATGGAAAATAATGAACTTTATCACAATATGCTAATTTTTTGAGAAGGACCTGTATAGTTTTACAACATAAACGCTGCTCAGGTTGCATAATTTCTTGAAGAACGATGATGGAGAGCAGATCATTCAGAAGTAATGTGATGCAAACAATGGATAATATATTAATATTTCATGGATTAAACGCTTTTGTGGACAAAAAGTACAGTTTTTTTTGTTTTTCAATGGTCACTCATGGACATTTTACCCAAGTGCAACGGATTGGATTTATTGGATTTGATTTTTCGTGTTTTCATCTGCAAACCTGACACAAATTTCAATTTATTGGTGCTGGGGCATATCATAAAAAAGACGCCGTAGATTGACAGTAAACCTTTATAACTTTCTAATGATATCTTATCTTTATTAGCTAATAAAGATAAGTTATTTCATTAGAATATTAATATTTTAGATAGTATCTCCTTTGCCTGCTAAACATGATTACGTCGAGCTAGGCGGCGTGGTTTCAGTAACCATGGCACCTCAGTTCAACCACGTCCCGCCTCTTTGCCCATTTTCAGTTATCCGGGAGTGACGCGTGGTGACGCGCAGCTAAGATGGCAGCGGCCTCATTTTCGCCTCAAAACTGCTCTTCAGAACTCTATAGGTGACGTCACGGACACTACGTCCATATTTTTTTACAGTCTATGGGCCTAAAATCAGGGTAGAAAATAGCCATTTATTTCTAAAATATGACAATTATTTGATGTAAAAATCATATTAACACTATTAGTGCACCTCAGGAAACATTATAAAAGAATAACAATCCATTTCATGACCTCTTTAATTGTTTGCTTTACTATGAAGCCATCTGTGTTTATGATAAGACTTAATTTTAGCTGAGTTAAAATTAAGTCTGAGTTTCTGATGGACCTTGTTGCTTCAGAATTACAGAAGGATAAAGTCATAGAAACTGTCAACCCAAGATCAACTTTGCATGAGTGAATGAACAGCGTTTTCTTCCACTCTCATTATCCACAACTGAGGTAACCCCCAATCGCTCCCTGGGTGCCGCAGCCAAAAACAACTTCCAAAAAAAAAAAAAAAAATGGCTGCCCACTGCTCCAGGTGTGTGTTCACGGTGTGTGTATGTGTGTGTTTAACTGCTGTGTGTGTGCACTTGGATGGGTGAAATGCAGAGCACAAAGTATGGGACAACACACTTGGCTTCACGTCACTTTTGGACTGTTAGATCATTATGATGTTGCATATCTGACTGTATATAAAGTTCTCTCATGCAGCTGTGAGCAGAGTGAAAGGTGACTCTCTTATAGAGGAGTTCAGAGGCCTTCTCGAACTTTAAGCCAAGACTTTTGGTTGTTTTTTGTCATTTTTAATGGTTTAGTACAACATTTATTTTAAATGATTTTTATTTTTCCAACAGTAACACAAGATACACAATACTGAACACAAGAGAAATACTAGATTATTTGTGACAGCCTTGTTTGATCTGGAGCCGGATTTTGAGAAGGAATGGAAAACATCTCCCTTTCCCACATTCTCACTGTCACAGCTCTGAATGAGTTGGACTGGACCAGCAGGATCATATTTTTTTCTATTGCACTTCCAGGTTACCTTTTGACTGTTGTTCTGAATGCCACCTTGATTATGATTATTGCTTTTGAGAAAGCTCTGCATGAGCCGATGTATATTTTCTTGTGTAATCTCTGTGTTAATGATCTGTGTGGAACTACTGGGTTTTATCCCAGGGCCTTGGTGTATTTACTCACAGAAACAAATAGTATTTCACTTGAGGAATGCATTGTACAAGGTCTTGTCATTGTCGTCTATGCAGTTGGTGAATTTACAAATTTAAGTGTCATGGCGGTTGATAGATACATAGCAATATGTCGACCTTTACATTATCATAGTATTATGTCACCTTTCACTGTGCTGGGCCTGGTGATTTTTCTTTGGGCATTTCCTTGTTTTGCAAGTCTATTAGCCATTTTATTGGCTATTAAAAACCCTATTTGCAGATATGACATAAATAAACTTTTCTGTGAAAACCTGTCCTTGGTGAATCTTGGATGCAGACAAGATATTTCACATGGGATTTTTAATGGATGGATGTATATCAGCATGTCTGTCTTAATTGGTTTGGTTCTGATTTCCTATTTTAAAATAATTCTAGCTTGTAGAAAATCTAAAGTAAATCAAGAGAAGTTCTTCAGCACATGTACGCCACACTTGATTTCCTTTCTGAACTACATAGCCTGTTCCTTTTTTGATTCTTCCCAGACAGAATTAAGAACAAAAACATTGTCTCATACTTTTTTGTCTGTTATATTCCTGACTGTTCCCCCTTTTGTCAATCCTTTAATATATGGTATAAAATTAGCTCCAATTAGGGCAAAAATATTGTATATTTTCCGAAGTTCAAGGATTAAAAACATGTAGCATTCACTGTTATGAATAATTTAGTGCTGACTGCTTTTTGTGTCATTATGCGTCGCAGTGATGATTCATTAAAAGTGACAATGATAAAAGTTTTATTTTGAACTGCAGAAGCAAGCATGTGCTCATATAATGTTATTTAAACAGGATAATATATTTTGAGCTGTATTAAATGTACATGATTTTATGGCTAAGAAATATATGTATATTTATAACAATTGCTTATGCCTTAGCATTTGACACTGCATATAACACATCTTTAATGCTATTAAAGTCAATAAAAAATGAATCAGGCTTGTATCCATTAACACAGCGGTTAGTTCTCATTATTGAATGCTATGAACAATGATAACTGAATCTCAGATGAGAAAATGAATATCAATGTAACACTTTGATGCCATCTTCTGGTAAAAAACCTAAATGCCACACAGGATATTTGTAAGATTATTGGAAAGCCATATTCTTTCATCATGATTTCACATGTCTTACTACTTCTGCTTCACTGCCTCCAACCAAAACACATCCCGCCAAATGTTAAGATGATAATGGAACCTATGAAGTAAACAGAATTTATCAGACTAAGAAAGCAAATGTGGCGTATCCATAGTTTGAATATAGTTTTAGTTGATTCCTTATTCTTATTTGTGACCCTGGACCACAAAACCAGTCACTCGGTCATTTTTCTTTAATTTGAGATTTATACATCATCTGAAAGCTGAATAAATAAGCTTTCCATTGATGTATGGTTTATTAATAATTGGCCAAGATACATTTGAAAATCTGGAATCTGAGGGTGCAAAAAAATCTAAATATTGAGAAAATCCCCTTTAAAGTTGTCCAAATGAAGTCCTTAGCAATGCATATCCACTCACAAAAAATATTTTTTTTATATATATATTAATGGTAGAAAATTTACAAAATATCTTCGTGGAACATGATCTTTACTTAATATCCTAATGATATTTGGCATAAAAGAAAAATCAATAATTATGATTTTTTTGTTGGCTATTGCTACAAATATACCCATGTGACTTATGACTGGTTTTGTGGTCCAGGGTCACATTTGTTAATGTAATATATAATTTGTTAATATTTCTGAAGCATTTCAGCAAAGCAAAATTGCAAAAATGCTCAAGAACAAAGAAAATTAGCTTTAGCAAATATTTGACTAATGGGATTTCTGCATAAAAGTTCACAATAACTGATAGATGGCGCAAACATTCAAATTTATATTTACAGTACCTGTCAAAACTTTGGAAACATAAACATTTTTCAATGTTTTTGAAAGAAGTCTATGTGCTTACCAAGGCTGCGTTTATTTAATCTAAAATACAGTAAAACATTAATTTTGTGAAATATTATTGCAATTTAAAATAATTGTTTTCCATTTAAATAAATGTAAAAATTTAATTTTTTCCTGTGATCAAAGCTGAATTTTCAGCATCATTACTCCAATCAGTGTCACATGATCCTTCAGAAATCATTCTAATATGCTGATTTGCTGGTCAAGAAACAATTATGCATTTGACTCTGCATATCTTTTATGGTATTTAAGCCAATAAAGGACAAAGCAGACCTGTACCACATGCATTAAAACAGTGGTTAGTTTTCATAAATATAATGGCTCAATATAGGGTGTAACAATTTGGTGCCATCTTCTGGTTAAAAACCTACATGTACATGATTTTTGCAAGATTACTTACCAAAATCCAAAGGTTTGAAAATCATTAGTTGTTCCATTATTATATTGTTGTTTGCTGATGCCTATCACTAATTAAACTGAATTAGAAAAAATTGCATGTAAATATTTTTATGCAAAGATATATATGTACAGTGGGGCAAAAAAGTATTTAGTCAGCCACCAATTGTGCAAGTTCTCCCACTTAAAAAGATGAGAGAGGCCTGTAATTTTCATCATGGGTACATTTCAACTATGAGAGACAAAATGAGAAAAAAAAAACCAGAAAATCACATTGTCTGATTTTTAAAGAATTTATTTGTAAATTATGGTGGAAAAGAAGTATTTGGTCAATAACAAAAGTTCATCTCAATACTTTGTTATATACCCTTTGTTGGCAATGACAGAGGTCAAACGTTTTCTGTAAGTCTCCACAAGGTTTTTACACACTGTTGCTGGTAGTTTGGCCCATTCCTCCATGCAGATCTCCTCTAGAGCAGTGATGTTTTGGGGCTGTCGCTGGGCAACACGGATTTTCAACTCCCTCCAAAGATTTTCTATGGGGTTGAGATCTGGAGACTGGCTAGGCCACTCCAGGACCTGGAAATGCTTCTTACGAAGCCACTCCTTCGTTGCCCGGGCGGTGTGTTTGGGATCATTGTCGTGCTGAAAGACCCAGCCACGTTTCATCTTCAACCTCCTTCCATCAGCAAGGGCATTTTCACTCAAAATCTCACGATACATGGCCCCATTCATTCTTTCCTTTACACGGATCAGTCGTCCTGGTCCCTTTGCAGAAAAACAGCCCCAAAGCATGATGTTTCCACCCCCATGCTTCACAGTAGGTATAGTGTTCTTTGGATGCAACTCAGCATTCTTTCTCCTCCAAACACGACAAGTTGAGTTTTTACCAAAAAGTTCTATTTTGGTTTCATCTGACCATAAGACATTCTCCCAATCCTCTTCTGGATCATCCAAATGCTCTCTAGCAAACTTCAGACGGGCCCGGACATGTACTGGCTTAAGCAGGGGGACACGTCTGGCACTGCAGGATTTGAGTCCCTGGCGGCGTAGTGTGTTACTGATGGTAGCCTTTGTTACTTTGGTCCCAGCTCTCTGCAGGTCATTCACTAGGTCCCCCCGTGTGGTTCTGGGATTTTTGCTCACTGTTCTTGTGATCATTTTGACCCCACGGGGTGAGATCTTGCGTGGAGCCCCAGATCGAGGGAGATTATCAGTGGTCTTGTATGTCTTCCATTTTCGAATAATTGCTCCCACAGTTGATTTCTTCACACCAAGCTGCTTACCTATTGCAGATTCAGTCTTCCCAGCCTGGTGCAGGTCTACAATTTTGTTTCTGGTGTCCTTTGAGAGCTCTTTGGTCTTGGTCATAGTGGTGTTTGGAGTCTGACTGTTTGAGGTTGTGGACAGGTGTCTTTTGTACTGATAACGAGTTAAAACAGGTGCCATTAATACAGGTAACGAGTGGAGGACAGAGGAGCCTCTTAAAGAAGAAGTTACAGGTCTGTAAGAGCCAGAAATCTTGCTTTTTTGTAGGTGACCAAATACTCATTTTCCACCATAATTTGCAAATAAATTCTTTAAAAATCAGACAATGTGATTTTCTGGATTTTTTTTTCTCATTTTGTCTCTCATATTTGAAATGTACCTATGATGAAAATTACAGGCCTCTCTCATCTTTTTAAGTGGGAGAACTTGCACAATTGGTGGCTGACTAAATACTTTTTTGCTCCACTGTATATGTATACATATATATTTCTAATTTAAAGTTAGAAAGTTAAATTTGATCACACTTCTCTGAATTTTCTCTTTCCTCTACATAGTTGCATAACAAAACTGTGCTATTTCGTTTGCCAAGTAACTTTTAAACTTTCCAACATTAGTTTATTATTTCTTGTAATATTTGCTTTACAAGGGGAAATGAGGCTAGTTGACATGCAAGAAAGCAATTAATACAAGGGCCATAACTATAAGGTTTGAGAGAAAAAAAAATCACAAAAAAGTGATTCAGTGTATGTTTCAAACATCTGCTTGTGAATTCTTTCCTCCAGACTAAAATTCCATGTCTTGTGTATAAGTGAACATAATAAAACCACATTGGCACATACAAGAGTCAAATATAGAGGGACTCAGCAATGTGAGGATATTCAAGATTAAAACACCTAAAATTATAGCCATCAGGATAAGCATGTGTTTCAGATCAGGTGATGTTTTTTTTTTTTTTACGTTGATAATTTGCTACAGCCCCAAACACGTGATGGTGTGAATGCCTCTTGCATTTTGGTATTTTCTGATTACACCAAATGAGATTAAGAACAGTACGTCCATTCATTCTGATACATAATTCAATTTTTAACTAAAAGTCTGATTGGAGTGGCTTTAGTTGAGTTACTCCTCCTTCTAGAGACACTTGTAAAATAAGACCCAGCCTGACCAGAGTACTGGTCAAACGTCCCAGGAGAGCCATCATCTGAAGAAACCAACATGAAACCTCAGAGTATACTTGTCTTGCTTGTCCTTGTCGTCTTAGCATTGCACTGTAAGTTTGCATTTGGTGGTAGAAGTGTTTAAACTGACTTTGACTTTTTATTTAATGCATGTGTGCTTGTGTAAATCTAAAGCTTTACATTTCTGGGAAAATTTTGAATTGTAGAACAGCAAAACTCATGGCTAAAACTCATGGATACATGGGTCCAAATCACTTTTTATCATTTTGGTAGATCTGTCAGTGCTAAAACATTTCATTTCCGTCTAAGGCAAAGAGAATGAGGCAGCATCATTTCCCTGGAGCTGTGCAAGTCTGAGTGGAGTTTGCAGACAAGGAGTGTGTCTGCCTTCAGAGCTTTACTTTGGACCCTTAGGCTGTGGCAAGGGATTCTTGTAAGTTCTGTTACATTTATGCCTATATGCCTAATATCATAGCAATAATAAAAAAGGTTCTATATAAGGAGAAGTGTCTTAAAGGATTGCGTATACTTTTAAGTTGAATGGGTTATTTAAACATTTTCTAGTGATAATGTGTGTTCATGAGCTGTTTATTAAAAAAAATGAATTAAAACTAAATCCATAAAATCACCTCATGATGGGCACCCCTTATATATGACAGAACCCTTTAAGTTTTCTATATAGAACCTTTTCTTTTAAGAGTGTCTGTCAATTATAACCTATTTTAAAATGCTTGTATTTTTTCTTCTTTTCAGATGCTGTGTATCACATTTTCTTTGAGAACTGAAAATGATGTAGCAGAAGTTCCTCAAAAGTCCACCATGTGAACCCAGTCTTACCTAATAGTTTTCTGTACTTTAACTCATCACATGCCTTTGATTTGGAATAATGTACATGCACAGATGTGTCAGAGATGCCTTAAGGATTAACATATGTTTAACGGTTGTGTATATAACACTGATTGTCATCTAATATGATCAAAGATTTCAAATCATCATGTTAAGGGGAACCTATATGATAAACTGTTAATTTGTCTGAATATTTAACAGCACTGCTGGAATAATAAAACCAATAGGCTGTTTACCTCTCTGTGAAATTATTGCTTTGTAATACAGTTCTTGAAGACAAGACATGTGTTTGTTATAAATATGTGACCTATAGGGGCTATAATAAAAGCATTCATTTGAGAAACTAAGCTAATTTTACTTAACTATTTTGAGAAAAATATTTTATGTTTCTTGCAGACTTTTGCTGAAACAGCAAATTAAACAATTTTAAACAATTCCATAGAAAAATCTACCATGGTAACAAGTTTTTGCCAAAATACCTATAACTTTAAATAACTAACATAATAATAACAATAAACATAGCCTACATTTATAAAGTTATAACTTAACATAAATACAACAAATAATTTAATAACATAAAAACTATAATTGTCTCAACTTAGCCTAAATGATACAATATAATAAAATAATAGTTACAACAGTTATTGTTTCTACAATCAAATTTTGAAACTTGAACAGGCAACACTGTCATACAAAAGAAAAGAAAAGAAAAAAACTTATAGAACTCCGAATGTGTTTTTGTTTTACAACAATTGTTTTACAATAGTAACAAAGTTGTTAATAAGTTATAGGTCTAGTTATTTCAAGTTATGACAGATAGCATGGTTGCCATTTAGTAGCCTAAAAGCTCATTAAATATTTTATAAACAAATTTTCAAATCGTACGAACATACAAGAACCTGCAAGCAAATGAAATGAAAACGTATTCATACTAAGACCCTATGATAAAATATAGATGGCGTAAGCATGACAAAAAGTGAATACACATGTTTTGTTGTAAAGTGTGTAGATTTTTTTTTGTAGACTACAGTACCTCTGACTGCTATTCGACGCTCTAGCCCACATGACCGGAAGTAAATAGGGTTCAGCAGCAGTTCCCGCGTTTGGCAGGTCTTTTAATCACAAGCGTAAACTTGGACTAGCTGCCAGTCATTCCGGATATGGATGACCTGTATTTAGACAATATTGACGAATTTGTGCATGATCAAAATAAGATCGTAAGTCATTCTTTACAATGATATCGTTCGTGTAATTTGTTAATGTGAAATTTCGGCTGAGTTGCCTGAATGCTTACATGTGGCTGCGTGCTTGTTTACCTGACTGTCCAGCGTTGGGAACCAATACAAATAACCGATTGATTTTCGTGACCTTCGGTTCCGTTAACGGGGTTTTTCAGCGCAGTCTGAATTCCGAAACAATGACACTCATGCGTCGATTCCTTTTAGTAAATCAACCACATGACAAACCGGTCCCACACTGACTGTTAATGAATTAAATCCGACTCTAATCAAACCAAGAACGCGTTCTATGTTATGCAGCACTTAGTTAGCATGAGAATAAAGCATACGTTTATCTACAAGCCAGCATTTATATTTTGTGTTTTGCAGGTCACCTACAAATGGCTCAGTTTAACTCTTGGAGTCCACGTGAACACAGCAAAACAGTAAGTCCTGTCCTTTCCATTGATGCCACGTTTAATGTATTCAAGCATAATTTTTTTTCCTGATAATCTGTTGGAATCACTAGTGTTCATGTCACTTTGTTGCAGAATGTTATATCATTATTTGGAGCAGAAACGCAGGGAGAGTTCAGGGACTCCCCTTCATGCCACCTACCTTGTATCTGGCAAGTGTGTTGAGAATGGTAGTACGGTAAGGATTGATCATTGCTTCACCATTGTCAAATTAATGTTTAACATTATTTTATTGATGTTAACATTTATTTCCCTTAACTTTTAGTGCTTTTAGCTCTTTCTGGCATTAAAGCTCTTTCTGTCCTTTTAGTGCCATAAAGTGTCAGTGGTACGTGAGGACAAGCTTGATGGTAAGATTACCATATTTGTATCTGTAAATTACAATAAATAGCATCATTCTTGGCTCAGAAATTTTGAGCTTCACTAATCTCACACATCAGGATTTTTTAAAATGATGTTTTGTGGTAACTTACACATATTTTAATTGTTTGGGGGTTATATAATATATTTTTAACTTTAAAATATTTAATTTTAATATATTTTTTTAATATTCTAAAGTTTTGGGGGTTATTTATATTATTTAAATTTATATTTCTATTGATAATTATTACTTTATTTCTCCCTTTTATATATACATTTCGGGAGCAAAAAAAAACAAACATGAAATATTATGTAAATATGTGTTGGCGGTAACCAATTTTAGGCCGTAAGTCTAATAACATTTTAATGTGATTTTCAATTTAAATTTTTCAGTTGAGGATTTTTTTTTTTTATTTTTTATTTTTACAGCTGTTAAAGCAAAGATGGATGTGACAGTCAGTGTGCATGTCTACAGTGTGCAGAGAGCGGAGCTGAAGGACAGTTCTCCACTTTACAGTACAGATTATGATGCTGTTAAGGAGAACCTAAAGAACTGCAACAAGTAAGTGATCCTCATATAACCTGTAATGCTGCATGAGCATGCATCATATGGGCGACCCCACTACTAAAGTTCTGTCACATCCAATATTTCCCCTCTTTCATCAGGTACAGCGCTATACATTGTGCCGCAGCAGTCCCCATGTCATCTGTAGAGCTGCAGAGAGCTCAGGAGATGGCTTTGGTCACTCCAGTGGAGAAGGAAATCAGTAAACCTCGCTTGAATGAAAGCACTTCTGCTACCTCCAAACCTAGTGCTAAGCAGCCCACGGGCATCATGGGAATGTTTGCAAGCAAAAATGCTTCTAAGAGCCAAGAATCCAGCAAGGAAGTGAAAACAGAGCAGAAAGACGATTCTGCCTTGGTAAGTGTGTAACTCTATAGTTTAAGGTTGATGATACACTAGATTGTGTGTGAAATTTATAATGGTTTCATATGTTGTAGGTTGAAACATCAAAAACCAAACCGGCCTCCAAAGCGAACCCTATGAGTAACTTCTTTGGAAAGCCTTCCCAAAGTGAGTGTTTTTCTGTCTTCAATTGTCAAAAAATCGAAACAAAGCATAACATACAGTAATAAACAAAACATTTTCCTGTAAAATTTAGAAAAGGTAGATGAAAAACCTAACAAAAGCGTCAAAGAAGAGACAGACGGCGACTCGGCAACATCGGGTACTGCAAGTATAAAAAAGTCACAGCCGTCTCCCAAATCAGAGTTTGCCATTAAAGAGGAACAATCCAAGATGTCCAGTGCTTTGAAAGTTGAATCAAAAGACACTCGAAAGTAAGGTTTACAAGGTTTTTTTTTACCATTAAAATGTGTATATATACATAATATTTGCATAAAATGACAACTGTCAAAATAACAAAAAAGATGCCATGTTTTGCCGTGTTTTCGGATAACCTTGTCTTTCACAAAGACAAATGTGCCAAATTCCAGCCTTACTGAAGAACCCCCAGATCATGGTTACACGTGACTTTTTTTATTCTGACTGTTCTACTAGCCCGATTACAATCAAATTATCAGAGTCCATGTAAACCCAGCTCGAGTTCCCCAACTCGAAGGATTGGTTTTCCCACAGGGCAATGCTCCATGCCAGGCCAATCAAGGTGTGGTCCTCCACCAGATCAAGACCCTGTCATGGCCAGCCCATTTTCCAGACCTCTGAACCCCACTGAAAACCTCTGGAATGTGAACAAAAAGGAAGATGGATGGTCATAAGCCATGAAACAAAGCCGAGCTGCTTTAATGCCAGGAGTGCCGGGAGAGGCATAAAGTCACCCAACAGCAATGTAGACAACTGGGAGAGAGCATGCCAAGACGTATGAAAGCTGTGATTGGAAATCAGGGTTATTCCACCAAATATTGATTTCTTTAATGTTAAACATTAGTATTGTGTTGTTTAAAAATGAATATGAACTTGTTTTGTTTGCATTATTCTTTGAGGTATGAAAACATATCATCTTTTTATGACCAGTTGTCATTTTCTGCAAAAAAAAAAGAAAAGTCTAGTTTATAGAATAAAACAAATGTTAATTTTACTCAAACATATACATATAAATAGTAAATCCAAAGAAACTGCTTATTTTGCAGTATTTTTTTTCCAGAGCTGTATGTGTGTTTGTATAAAATATATACAAAATAAATGTAGTATATACATAGCCATTATTTTGCAAATAATGCAACATTAAAAGATTTAATTAAAATGTCCTTAAATAATCTGTATTATGTGTTAAATTTTCCCTCATAAATGTGAACTAAAATATGTTTGTTTTCTTTAAGTAAATCAAAGCGTCCTGAGGTTGTGGACAGTGATGATGAGAAAATGGAGAGCCAACAGAAGAAGAGACGCCGTATAAAGAAGCCCCAGCCAGACAG
>RJVU01035392.1:8075048-8096409 GCA_003731715.1 Anabarilius grahami
TCACGTTATGCTTGGTAGATTTGAATCAATCCAGATGAGGTGCTCTGTGACCCAAAATGAAGAAAAACAAAGAAAAAGGTACCCCCTTTAGGCAGAGTTGAATAAAATATCAAAATTGCTCTTTGACAAACAAAAGCTAATTGATAACATTCATTGTGTTTCTTCTCTCATTCTCTCTTTTCCTCTGTCTGTTTATACACATGTACATGTACATACATCACACACAGATGCATATATGTGATATGTCTCTTCTTCCTTCCCTCTTCCAGTTGTGCCAGATTCTCCACCTGTGCTGAACATACGGACTCCCAGCCCCAAAAAACAAGTGAAGAGAGAATCTGTTTCACACAAAGAAGTAAGCATCACCGACACTTTTTTGGTAACAACACCTCAAACTCACTCTATTTGCTGACCTAGACATGCCAAGCCACTCAAACCAAGAAGGTTAGCATGGTTATTATCTCCTGCTGATAGATAACCAAACTCATTGATAGCCATTCAAAGTGTGTGCTATTCCCTTGTGACTAACTCATATTGATATACAGGTCACGTTAATTTACAACACAAACATCTCACTTGTATTTTACATAAAGTAATATTGCCATTTAATTATGTTCAGGAGAGCTCAGAAGTGAAGAGGAGGAAAAGGAGGCGTGTTTTAAAGTCTCACACATTTGTTGATGAAGAAGGTTCCTTTGGTAAGTATAATTTTAGTTGACATGTCTTGATTAGTGGTTGACCTATATGGATTTTTTTGATGGCCAATACAGATATATATGTTGTCCAGTGGCTGATAAATACCATGACTCTGATTCTGTAATCCTATTATAGTATTTTTCACAAATAAAGAAATGGTTAAAAACATTAATAAAGGAAGAAGTAATTAAACAATGTAACCAACAGTGCATTCACTAAACTGGTAAGTTTGTGTTGTTATAGTGCAACATAGTTTGAAATTAAGCATTTAAAGTAGGGATGCTCCTAATTAACTGGTTAACCATTAACTGACAGTATTAATCTAGTATTAATCACTATCAGTTAAATTGTTTAAAAAGTAATTAAATTATTTTCAAGGACATTTTTCAAGATATTTAAGAACACTTGCTGCATGGTTAATAATGTGCCACACACATAAAATTGCACTTTTGAGACAAAAAAAAAAAAGTCGCATTTTATTACATTCAGAAATAATTTAAAATACCTGTAAATTAAGCAAAAGTTATAAACAATATAAACATAACTATAGGCTATTTTAGTTCCCCTCACTCCACAACAAATCCTTTAGATTTAATAGTATTCAGAACAGAACAATAATGAAAAATATATTTGGCTATATAAACATCAAGCCAAAGAAAAAAATTATTTAAAGTGAAACTGAAACAGAAAACAGCGTTGGGCTCATGTAGCCTACCTCTCTCATTCTGTATGAATCCAAATGTTTCCATATTTGGATGCTGAACTATCATTTATTATGTAAACTAGGCTTTGCACTTTCCAATATCAAAGTAAAACATCATCCTTCCCATGCAAAAATGTGCTTGGAATAACAGCACAGTGGGGCACACTGAACACCACAGACTGTACAACAGGCTATTTAAATTGAGCAGTGTAATTTTTTTATATATTTGGCTGACAGTATTTTATTTTGATAATGAACAGGCTGCGATGTCAAGTTAGCAATGCTAGAACTGATGTGTGTGTGAGCGCGCATGAGGCGTCTGTGTGATTTGTATTGTTTCCTTATAACAGCGGAAACAACTTAAAAAATCCATCATTTATGGTCATAAAGATAAGATGTCATTCGAAACTGTAAAGGGTTTACTTTTTTTGTGTACACTCACAATAATACATTGTGCTATTGTAAAATAAAGAAATCAAACCGGATGACGCTTTCTGCCATCTCATTTTTCTCTCCGTGAATTTGTTTTCTCTTTTGTGAGCGTGTCACAAAAATGACCCGAAACTCAGCATACAGTATAGTACTTGTCACACAGTTTTTTTCTTTTGTTTGTTAATCTGTTAATTATGTAAGTGATAAATATTGTGTTTAGGCCCATTTATGTATATATTATATATATGTAATCTGTTTTCGCATGTGTGTGATGTGACTCTGTGTGAATCTTTGCGTTCTGTTGTTTATGCTGCTATTTGCACATTTAAAACTAAACCCCTGGAAATCAAATGTTGGTATTTTTAATGGGTCACAGACTCTTATCCATTCTTATTAAAATGAATTCTAATTTAACAATCTTGTCAGTTAACGGTTAATGAGCATCAGTTATCTTCAGGGGGGGAAAACGAAATGAACATCCCTAATTTAAAGGTGCCCAAGAATGCTTTTTCACAAGATGTAATATAAGTCTAAGGTGTCTCCTGAATGTGTCTGTGAAGTTTCAGCTCAAAATACCCCATAGATTTTTTTTTTATTAATTTTTTTAACTGCCTATTTTGGGGCATCATTAACTATGCACCGATTCAGCGCACGGCCCCTTTAAATCGCGTGCTCCCTGCCACACGAGCTCTCGACTATTTTACAGCGCATTTACACAGTTCACACAGCTAATATAACCCTCAAATGGATCTTTACAAGATGTTCGTCATGCATGCTGCATGCATGCTTCGAATTATGTGAGTAAAGTATTTATTTGGATGTTAACGTTTGATTCTGAATGAGTTTGAGGCTATGCTCTGTGGCTAACGGCTAATGCTACACTGTTGGAGAGATTTATAAAGAATGAAGTTGTTTATGAATTATACAGACTGCAAGTGTTTAAAAATGAAAATAGCGACGCTCTTGTCTCCGTGAATACAGTAAGAAACGATGGTAACTTTAACCACATTTAACAGTACATTAGCAACATGCTAACGAAACATTTAGAAAGACAATTTACAAATATCACTAAAAATATCATGATATCATGGATCATGTCAGTTATTATTGCTCCATCTGCCATTTTTCGCTATTGTCCTTGCTTGCTTACCTAGTCTGATGATTCAGCTGTGCACAGATCCAGACGTTAATACTGGCTTGTTTAATGCCTTGAACATGAGCTGGCGTTACATAACAGTCGGTGTTATGTTGAGATTCGCCTGTTCTTCTGAGGTCTTTTAAACAAATGAGATTTATATAAGAAGGAGGAAACAATGGTGTTTGAGTTCATAAGTTATATGACAGAAATACAGAGAGCTGACAAACTGTTTGTTCTAAAACTGTTTATTTCAGATTATTTTTTTTACTTAGTTCGTGCGAAGGAAGTCTTTGTATTTGAAGGCTAAAAGCAGGAATGTTTGCGTCTGATTCCTATAACTTCGAGCCACTGGTATTATTTTTGTTCTTAGCAGTGTCTAATATTACAAATTCCTTAATGCCAGTTTTCTGTTCAGCACAATAACTCTTTGAAGTGGATATTTTTATTGTATGGTGGTAAAAACTCATTGCATATGTTGTTTTCTTTATTTATTTGCTGTTGCATGGTTGACTAGATGAAGGTTTTGAGTAACCAGTCAAGTATCGTTCTAAAACAGTGTGCACTGCAGTCTACAGAGGCAGTATTTCAAGACATAAGTACAGTAAAAATAAGAAAGCTGTTAATATAAATTATGCCACCTAAAGAATTTTCTTTAGACCAAAATGTATGGCAACATCTCTGTAAGAAAAAGTAAATCCAAGACATAGATCACCACATGCTTCTTGACAGTGTCTCTCTGACATCAAATAACCAATGTATGTTTTCCTAGTGACCGAGAAGGGTTATGTGAGCGAGTCTTACTCTGAGAGTGAAGAGGAGCCTGAACCCAACAGTCAAGCCAAGGACTCAAGTTCACTCAAGCAGTCATTTGGAAAAAGGGAGGAAGAGAAAAAAGAAAAGAGTCAGAAGAAGACCTCTGCTGCTAACAAACTTACAAAGCAGCCATCCATTATGGGATTTTTCCAGAAGAAATGATTGTTGTTGTTTTTTCCTTTCATGGACTTTTAAAGGAATAGTTCACCTGTAAATAAAAATTGTTGTTAATTACTCACCTTCATGTTGTTGCCATGGTGCCATGGGCCTGTTTGGTTACCCATATTCAATATGGGTATAAAATATCTTCTTTTGTGTTCTGAAATTTCTTGTTTTGTGAAAGAAATTCATACAGGTTTGGAAAAACTTGAGAATGAGTAAATGATGACAGAATTTTCATTTTTGGATCAACTATCCCTTTAACTTAACATGGTGGATGTCCTTACTGAAAGCATATGGCCAACCATTACTTGACAATATCTATTTGCAAATTCATGTTACGTTATTTTGTCATTGTCTGTCCATTTTTAGAATGGACAAAGGAAAATTTTCCTTTTTGTTTGTATTAATATTCTTGTAAAAGAAACATTTGTGCTTTAGCTAGAAATTACTCTGACATTCATGAGTTAAGTCCATTAAAAAGCCTCTTAATGGTAAAGAAAATGTTTTCCCCTTGCTGTCTTGTTTGGTTCCTGTGAGTCGAGTTGTTTTCTCCTCCGAGCTTCATATTTCTAAATGACATCAGTTTCTGGCACTGTGGTTGTGTTGATCTTGGACATTTCCATTTATCAAAACTAAACTTACTGTGTGGAATGGCATGCCTCTGGAAATGCACATCAAAATCAGTCCAAGCTCTTCTGATCCAGTGCCACAGACATGAAATTGAGCGTTTTGTGCCAAGACATCATTCCCTATAAACTCACTTTTTTCCCTGAGGAAAGGCTCCTAAACTTAAGCCTGAGCAAGTGTGTGTGACCGAATGCAAGAACAGAGTGTTCTTTATATTGTTGTAAAACATTTGTAATTGTACTTTTGAATATGAGGTCCAACAAAGAGAATTTCTGTCTGTTTTATACAGTATATTAAAGATTAAGATTTTGTCCTCTTTGTGATCATTTGATATGTAAAAAAAGAAAAAAAAAGTTTGAACTACAATTACCTTGTCCAGCTGCATTCTTTAATGGAAAACAATTTGGTTTTGTTTGTTTTGTGCTGTTAGGTGTTTGCTCATTCCCTTATCTCCCCCCATGCAGGCCTCTCGTTGATGTAGAGTGGGGTAAGGCGCCCATTCTGGATACCTTATCAAACAGCCGTTTAAAATGTTAGGTGCCTCGTTGTCTGAGAAAATCCTTTGCTCGACTGCATAGCTATTGTTGGAAAAATGTGCCGATGCTTTTGGCTCGCTGATGCTTCAGGAGAGTGTGGGTAACTGTTTCCAGGTTCACCTTCAGTCTTCAAAGGTGCACTTGTTCAGCTACCTGTTTGGATCCTTTTGGTTTCCATATAAACCACTAATACACAGCAATAATGGAACATTTGAGAAAATTACACTGCATCAAATTGAAAAAGTGCAATTTCCAGCCTGATTGCCAGTGAGAATACAGGCTACATTATTAGATCATTCTGCTATGATTTACTCAGCCTCATGTCATTTCAAACCTTTTTTTTTTCTACAAATAGACTATTTTGAAGAAGTTTTTCTCTGTACAATTCATTTTAATGGGGTCCAAAACAACAATTAGATTTTTTTTGTCAGTTGTATGGACAACAGACATTTTGCAAAATATCTTTTATGTTCTACAGAAGAAAGTCATACAGGTTTGGAACAACATGGTGAGTAAATCATGACAGAATTTTCCTTTTTGGTTCCTGTCAGTTTAAAGGGATAGTTCACCCAAAAAATGCAAATTCTGTCATCATTTACTCAGCCTCAAGTTGTTCCAAACCTGTATGAGTAAATGACAATTTAAATTTTTTTGGTGAACTATCCATTCAAGGGCTCCATCATCTGGTGAGGTGCTTTTATAAAAATATAAAAAGGGTTTATTTTCCATAAAATAACAACCTTGTGGCATAAGTCATTACTTACCACATCCATTTGTGTTAGCAATTCTTCACTTCTCCCTATCTTGTTCTGTCCATCCATGTGATTTAACGGTCTTGGCCACCGTACGATTTCAATTAGATTCCTCTTGCATAGCTGCTCAGAAGTGGAATGCATTTTTCAGCCCAGGTGGAATAAATCAATAGACATTTTCAAAATATATCAAGTGAACCCACATTATTAAATTCAAAGTGGCCTTGGGCACTCTGCAAAGACATTAAATACTGTTTGAGTGCTTTATATTTTGCTCCACTGTCTTTTTTGCTCATATAAAAATACACATCTGACAAAATCTGTGTTTAAGGTTTAAGGTATTTCTATCTTAACTCAGGTATTTGACAAACACTATCCGCTCATTACCGAATATTCACATCCCTTAATTAGTTACATATTTACCCATGTGATCCCTCCCTCTTTCCTTTTGCACACTGATCCTGACTGTAGTTGCAATAAGTATTCATCTGAATAGCTTACACTCAAGATGTTTGTCATTTTTACATTTCTTTTGAAATTTTTACAGACCCTCATAAAAGTTTATTAAGTGTAAAACAATTAATACAGAGAATCTGCATCTCTGAAGATGCCTTTTAAGTGCGGGCAGACCTCGCGGGCATGAGAGTCTTGCTTTGTAGATCAATGCCAACAAAGTACATCAAACAGCAATAACTCAAACATTGAGCAGTGATTTATTTTTCTATCCCCCCTCGCTGTTCTCATGCAGAGCTCTTAAAGAATAAATCATTGTGCATTAATTGAAAGCAGATTTTTACACACGCTCATCTGACTGGATGATATAACTGCATTTGGCTGAAGGACCACTGTTCTTTGTCAAAACAGGAAAATATGCAGAACATGATTGGAAAAGACAGAGCCTGCATCACCTTTTTGGGATATGATGTCTTTGGGGTTATTTTTAGGGTGTGGGGTGCCTCACATCTGGACTTGTCTTGTTGAAATCAAGCTAAAAATGTGCACTTTGCTGATTACCAAATGGAACCTGTGCTCTCTTTGCTAATGTCATTAAATACATCAAAACACTACTCATGTGCTTAGTTGGCATGAATACTAGCCCTGATTATCTCTAAAATGCTTCACCTCATCATTCATCATTGTGTCACATTAGTTAAGCGGCCATATGACACCCATCCATCATGGCCTGATTTGGCTTAATTACTGTTTTCCATGAAAAGGCTATGCAGTCTGTTCTCACTCAATTTAGTACCCAGGAGTAAATTGAAGTTATATTCATAATACTTTAATTTCGGCAGAACTTTAAGCATATACACTCCTTTAGAGGTTCAGTAAAGAGATAATCGAAAGAGATAGTTCACCCAAAAATGAAAATTCTGTCATGTACTCACTCATGTTTTTTTAAATGCATGTCTTACTTTCTTCTGTGAAACATACAAAAGAAAAAGGAATTATTTATTGAGGGATCCAAGCTGCTCTTTTCCATACAATGAAAGTGAATGATGACCATGGCTGTCAAGCAAGATTTTCTGGATTTTTCAGCAGTTCAGAGGCAGAAACATTACATATTCGCTGTGGTGGACATTCATCATTCTCCTAAATGTAAAAGAATAGCACTGTTCACACCACAGCTATAACCATATAGAGAAACATTATCGTTGGGATCACTTTTTTCCCCAGCTGTTGAACGATAAAACATTGACAGCCAATCAGATTTTTTTTTTTTTTAATTTAAAGGATTAGTTCACTTCAGAATTAAAATTTCTTGATAATTTACTCAACCCCATGTCATCCAAGATGTTTATGTGTCTCTTTCTTCAGTCGAAAAGAAATTAAGTTTTTTGAGTAAAACATTCCAGGATTAAACTCCATATAGTGGACTTCAACAGCTACCAACAGGTTGAAGGTCCAAATTGCGGTTTCAATGCAGCTTCAAAGGGCTCTACACAATCCCAGCCAAGAAATAAGGGTCTTATCTAGTGAACCGACATAATCATGTTGGAAAGGTCACACGTGACATAGGCGAAAGTACCGAGCAAGTGTTCACAAAGTGAACGTGCAAACACTTAGTCAAACGGCCTTTACAAAGAAAAAAAAAAAGGTAAAACAGAGATGTCAGACGATTTTGAAGTTGGAGGAGAAAATGAGTTTTTCGCTCTACTGCTCTACTATTTCCGCCTACGTCACGTGTGACCTTTCCAACATGATTACGTAATACGTGGCACATTTTTAGAAAATGACCAATTGTTTAGCTAGATAAGACCCTTATTCCTTGTCTGGAATCGTGTAGAGCCCTTTGAAGCTGTATTGAAACTGCAATTTGGTCCTTCAACCCATTGGTCGCTGTTGAAGTCCCCTATATGGAGAAAAATCCTGGAATGTTTTTCTCAAAAATGTTAATTTCTTTTCGACTGACATTGAAGAAATCACAGAGGTCCAGAAAAAGTCAACTCCCCATTTCAAGGATACTTTAAAGAAAATGGATATATGGAGAACAATCGGTCATACCCTCGGAATAAATGGTGAGAAGTGTTAATCATTATCCCAGGCTAGCAAACAGCGTAACATAAAAGGTATCAGGTATCCATTGTCTTGCTTCCTTGAAGCTGCAGTGAAAAAGACTAGGCGTTGTTTTTATTCCATTATATTGACTTATAACATAGCATGCTGAGGACATCTGCTGGTTAAAGCCATGTAAATGCAACACAAACATGTTGTACACTTTGAAACCGCAGCGCGTGAGCTTAGAATAAATAGACCGTTATCGTTCGGTGGTGTGGATACAAATATAGTTATTGTTATAGTTATCATTCTTGGTGTGAACGGGCCTTTAGAAGATTTGAAATTTAGTACACTTTTATTATGGTGACTTTTTGGACCTCGAGAGCCCTTCACTTTTATTGCACAGCGTGGACATTCTTCAAAATATTTATTTTCTTGATCTGCGGAAGAAAGAAATCCTACGGGTTTGGAACAACACAAGGGTGAGTAAATGATTACGGTGACAATCGTTTTTAAGTGGACTGCCCTTTTAATATTGTGTAATGATTCCTTACCATTGTTTTTCCCTCTTGCACCTTAAGCAGTAGGCATCAGGAAAGGCAGATCCATGACTGGATTGTTAATGACAGGCCACTCAGTGCTTGCTTAACATGATTCAGATCTTTGGCTGAAATGATCAGGGCCAACTCAAGTAAGCAGAGAGGGAGGGGGGCGTTCAAAAAAAAAAATTCTGAAGATTTCTGAAGTATTTGGATGGCACATTAATTCACAGTTTACATGAACACCTTAATCAGCTACGAAAGCTAACCAATCCATCAGAGTTAATTATCTTAACCCAGTTTAGCTCCCTTTGAAACTTGTTTCAGTTGCTTAGAGACTGTGAATCTGCAGGCGCCGTGCAGAGCAGCAGTTCAGAGGCAGAAACATTACATATTCGCAGTGGTGGACATTAACAAAGTATTTTTACTTCTTTACTGAATTGGAGTACATTTTTTAAGTATCTGTACTTTATATACTTTATCTAGTATTTTTATTTTGGAAAACTTTTACTTCGTTATATCATACTTTTTACTCCACTACATTTAATAAAAACATTTAGGTCCTCGTTATTTCAATCTAAGAAAATCGCAAGCGTACATAACAATTCACTTAAATGTTCATTCCTGACTTAAAATGTGTAAGAACAGGAAAAAAATACAAAGTTCTGTCATGAAACTCTAGATTGCACAGGCTAATAGGTCCTTTAACTCAACCTGCTTGTAATCACATTGTTATCTAAAGGGCACAGCTGATTGGTTCCTACTGTATAGGTAGCCAATGAGCTTGTGCGCTCAACCTTCAAATACTTTGGTAGCATTGTCTTAGCTTCAGAAACCCTTCACCTTCCCCAGCTCCACCTGTATAGATCTGCTATGGCTAATTCATGTACGGTATATTGTACAGCAGCATCTCTTACTTGCTCACAGCAGCTGTTGTGTATGTATTGGCAGTAGCAAGTCCTGTACCGTGAGTGAGTGGAGGCAGGGCTAATTATCATATTCATTGATCTGTGTATATTAAATGAGGCAAGGGTGTAGAGTTACATTTAAGCTATTTTAAGGCATTAAGATTTTTTTTTTTCACAGGAAAAATTTTTCAAATATGTACTTTTGGTGATCAAAGATGAGTTTTAAGGGATAAAATTACTGACTTTAAATTAAATATTTTAGTATATTGAATTTTAATGCTTTGATAGCGTATGAAATCAAGCTTTCCTGTAGCTCAGTGGTTAGAGCGTGGCACTAGCAATGCCAAGGTCATGGGTTCGATCCCAGGGATTGCACATACTCAGATACAAATGTATAATATAATGCAATGTAAGTCGCTTTGGATAAAAGCGTCTGCCAAATGCATAAATGTAAATGTAAATGTATGTTTTGAAAATAAAATGTTTGCTTATTTGCAGATCAATACATATGAGTCATTACCACATCCAATACATGAATCAGTTTCTTCTTCATCCACTAATTTTCCTTTTTGTAGGATGGAATAAATGGGCAAAATATATAAACATGGTTTATCAATTAGTACTTTTTATTTTTAACACAATTAAATTTAAAAGGTAAAAATGAAAAGGAGTACTTGCACTTTTACTGGAGCAATATTTTATTAGGGTCTCTGTACTATTACTCAAGTGTACATCGTCCACCACTGCACTTAGTTTTATCACCTGCCTTCACTCGGGATGTGCTACAACATAGCATTACTCAGACAAGAGTACAAATCCAAGAGTAATACGACAAATAGCACTAGCTGGCTTTAAAATAGCTTCCGAAACTTGTAGTGATATAAAAAGTAACTCCATTTACACTTTTACGTGCAACAATGGGAAGCAAAGCTGAGCAGGAAAACTCACACAGAGAACTGACCCATTCACCTGATTTATACCCAGTGACTGCCCCCAGCTGTTCAGATTGCCAGAGCCAAGACTAAGCATGCATAGCTGAATGCTATTTATTGCGAATTCACAATCTTTAGCCAAAAGCGAAGGTGCCAATAGGGCTATGTTTAAAATCAAATTTGCAAGCGTTGAACCCCGGGGAGCTGAAGCCATTTCAGACTCCATCAAATCAACACGGACATAACAAATTGAAAGGTTCTCGACGTAACAAAAGGCTCTCTTTGTGAAACGGCGGCCAGCGTATGGATCAAACGGGATGTCCGACCATCCCCTTAAACTAACATACACAAAGAGAGAAAATGAAATAGGAGTGCACAGTAAAATCCCCTTTGTCTCCCTCCAAAGCCGTTCAAAGAGAACAAATTGCCAGAAACTGTTAGATCCAACAGCCAGCGGAAATAATTCACAGCTTCATTGTGTGACTATTAAGGTCTGCAACTGAGGGGCTTCTGTTTCAAAATATTTTGTCAGGCCTTCAGTGAGAGATGAGCAGCACCGTCTGGCACTTTGTGTGCGGCCAGCACAATGACTCATTGTGACAGAAGAGGAAAGTGGGCTTTTGGGGTCTGGAGAGAAGGGATATTAGTCACAACTCCCTGAACTGCCCCAATCTGGGTTCGGCGGCCCGTCTCGGTTCGTTGTGATTAGCACGACCGAAGAACAAACAATGTCAGAAGCTCGTCATGATGACAAGCCGCAACAGGTTTCTACTAATTTATGCCGCAACGGATTGTTCGTTTCAGCTCAAAGTAAACATGTCTGCTGCTCATTTACAACATTATGAAAAGATTCTCATCAGTATCCATGATCATGTGAACTAATGACCTGCTTTTACAGGGTTCCCACTCTTTTTCAGCTATCATTTTCCAGGACTTTCCCAGGACATTTTCAATTTTACTATGGCAGGAATAAAAGACAAGGATCACGGCCTAAAGTAATATTTTGCTCTCTAAATCTTTAAAAGGCATACAGATTATTGCCATGATTTAACTCTGACTATGGAAGCTTGTTTCCGCCACAGAATAAAAAAAAAAGTCGCAATTACCTTTTTGTATCTCACTATTCTGAGTGAGATATCACAGTTATGCAATTTATAATTCTCACTTTATAACACAATTGCGAGTTTATGTCACAATTATGTAAGCTCTGAATTTTTTAGAATTTTGAGATAAAAAGTTGCAATTACCTTTTTTATTTTATTTTTTTCAGCAGCAGACACTTCCATAGTTTATTGCCATGACTTAACTATAAAAACTATTTTTAATGTAAGCTCTTAATCATACATTATGACAAATTGTTTTCATAGCAAAAAAAAGATTGGAACTACTTTAATGTTTTGTTTAACTATTTGAAAATAAAAATATTAGTCAAAGACAAAGTCGATGAACAAAAAAACCCATAACACGTAATAGAATATGTGGCAGGTCTATTAGTTATTTCTGTCCTATCCAATGCTGGTTATCACCATGTCAATCAATATAATTTTGGATTCAATCCCGCATTTAAATAAGTTAGTCATTCCCAAAACTTTGCAGTGTGTATACTTAGCAGCATGAAAAACTTTCAAATTGCGAATGGATTATAAACAGATTTTCCTTTTTTAGTCACTGCATCTGTCAATCACTTCAGCGCAAACTAAAAGTTCTGCACTGTTGTGAAAACTCCTGTTATAATCAATGAAGCTGGCTACACTGCACAATGATGAATCTCTTATTGATCTTATTATATTGCATCAAAATTATTAGTTAGCAAGTTAGTAAATCAGGTAGCTGCTTACTAATTAACATTTTCTGCATACATTTGAGCAGTTAATAGCATTAGCTATAGCATCATTAAAAATACTACGTCAAAACTCAGCATTCCTGAACATCGCACTTTCTGCAACTAACGGTAATTGTTTTTGGCCAGTAATAAACTTTTTGTTCTCAACTAAAGAAAAACCTAAGAACTTTAAAAAAAAATATTTTCAAGGACAACAACAAGATTTCCCAGGACATTTTTAATTTTCTCTAATTTTCCATGTGTTTTCCAGGACTGGAAAGTTTGTCATTAATTTTCCAGGTTTTCAAGGTTTTCCAGGACGAGTGGGAACCCTGTTTTAGTACATGAATGTTTGATACTTAAAGCTGCAGTAACCTAACTTTTTTTTTAAATTATTCAAAATCAATTTTTGAGCAAGTACATAACCAGCCAGTGTTCAAAACCAGCCAGTGTTCTCCTTACCTTAGCCCGATTCACAACAGTAAGCTTGTAATAATGTTTTTGTAATTCGAGTGGTACTGGTAGATTTCCGCGGGAAATTCGAGCATGCCGCTGTTCGTCTTTGCATCATTACCTCACATCTGTTTACATAAAAAAGGAGGCTATATTGCATGTGAGGATGCTGCAGGTGACGGGTCATTTTTAGCCTTTTCTCACAGCAGCTGGAATAATTAAACTTATCATTTTGATGGCGGATTGTATGGTATGACAAGAAAACATTAAAGATTAGACTGTACAAAAATTGAAATCTACATGTAACGCTAATACACACTAAATACACACAGTCACGCAATGCTGGTGTTGTTAACATTAACAATTTGAGAACAAAGTATAACAATAATAATAATTTGCATGGTTTGATGTGATATGAACTAAGCGATTGTTAGATTTAATCACCATTGGTAGCGCGATTTATTGTTGTTGATTTTTTTTCCCCTCAGTTGGTCAGAACAAAAGTGGCAGATTTGTTACTTGTTCAGATGACATTTTCCAGTGAAAATTCTTATTTTGGTCATACTTCCAAGACTACAATTTGTGATTCCAAAGTACAGTATCCACCGGTGCGGTGACTGACAGCCACACATTCTCCTTAAAACATTATATTAATCCGCGCTAAGGAGCCGTGCCGATGCACAACCCACGTAAAGATGATAATTCCGCAAATAACTGCAATTACAGGTTTCAAACAGAGATGGCAACAAAGAGGCATAAAAGCCTGCAAAAACTCAACATTATCTACATTATAAAAAAATATGATCCTCTTTACAGTTAATGCATTAGGCCATAATAACTTTTGAAAGCATAGTTTAAACAATAATAGAAATTCAGCTCCTAAATAAGATTTCATATTGTTTAGTCAGGACATCAGCCCAATATATTTGTCATCATTTTAAGTGCATACGAGTTATACATAACCAGATCAATATACACGCTACACACATTACAATGCAAAACATTTTCTGCACAGAAGAAAAAAAAATCTATTGAAGTAATGATGATGTTGGCTGCTTTGACTTTACAATAAATAGTGTATTTTTAGTTTATCCATGCTACATATATGAGTAGCGTATAACTAAGTACAGTGGAAAAAAATGTGGCCTACATCAACTTTATAAAAGCATTCCGGCCAATAAGCTGTCCACATCATCCTTTGTTTTTTCTCTTATGTACATACATTGGATGCCTGCTAAAATTACATACATCATTTCCTCTTTCAATGATGAGGATTGCTTTAAACCTTTTCTTCCTCATAATTCCAAGCCAAATAGCATATATTCACTTACTTTTCTTACCAAACGTGCATTTTTTTGCAATGCAAGAAAAATAGCTGACCTAAAGGCTTCTGAAAAAAAGAAAGAATTCTGGGACGACAAACTCATAAAGACTTGCGATAAACTGACTCATAGTAATAAACGAGATCTTTAGACTACCTGCTGCCAGCATCTGGTTTTGTACTACATGCACATTGTGTGAGTGTGGGTGTGTGTGTACTTCTGGTAATAAAATGAGTGTCAGACTGGGATGGCACAGTGTTAGAGCGGGGAGGAGACTAAGAAGTGCAAAGACTGTCCAGCTGTTCAGGGTTTAAGTACTTCACCACTTCCTTGATCCCATCTTCACAGCTCCTAATCTTACTGAAGTCCTTCTGCTTGTCCTCTTCTTCTTTGAACTTTCTCCAAGTGTCTGTGCAAAGAGAAGGACAGTTCAATACGAATTGCTTTAGCGTACAGTGTGAAACAGGCCTGTCTGTCTGGCACTTCAACGTTTAAGCTGAAACAGCCAATGCAATGCATCAAGAGTGACTTGCTGAAATAGTTAGAAAGAAAATTTCTGGAGGAAATAAAAATCTACACGTCAGACATTCAATTTCCTTTAGTCTCCTCTACCTTATCATATTTCCTGGCAGCTGAAAAAACCTCTAAGCTCAAAAATAAGTCTCTTTTCATGGTTGTTTAAAACATATATATTAGCAGAGGTATAAGTTTACCTTTTACTCACCTAAAATGTTCAGTGTGTTCAATTCAAACTCAATTTTAACTATTAAAATACTCAGTTGAATGTTTAATTGTCTCATTTTGCCAACTAATGCAAAACTAGTTTGGTGAAATGAAAAAAAAAATGAAACAAACCCTCATCTAATGTGGTCAGCAAGATGTAATTTTCCGGATGCTCGATGAGGTCTTTCTTCTGAACGTCTCCTGTCTCCATCAGATGCAAAACACCTGCAAAGATAAGAAGACAAGTTTTAAAGTTTTAAAGTAATAACACTACAATAATAAATGGAGCAATTCCAATAGAGTCCTTGCACCATCGGTGCTCAGGCACCTAATTCCAGTGCCATAGAGCTAAAATAAGCAACCTTACTTTGCAGCTGAGAGTTGGCAAAGATTTATAAAATTGCATATCTAGGTCAGTGACTAAGAATTTGGATGAAATCTAGTAAAGTGAAAGAATCTTTCTCTCTGTTTTTCCTCTCCAACAATAGGTTGTTCCAGGGCTGATAGAAATGATGTGTTTAAAACTATAATAGTCTGGAATTACCAAACATTATCTATATTATAACTTGTTTAAACCACCAACATCACCTTCAACAGTTTTCCAGACTTGCACCTCCACTTCCGTGGCTCCTTGTCTCTCGATGGCAATCATCCGTACTTTATCTTCCGACTGAGCAGCTGATGAGGTTTCAACTTTATACACCAGGAGACTGTTATTGTCCTGAGCAAGGTAGCACTCCGTCCTGTTGTTCTCTGCTTTGAGCTCTGGAAACACACACAAAAAAAAAACCTGATAAAACATGAAAGTTTAAATCATTGCACATATGATATCACTGATATGCCTACCTGGACAAATCTTACAGCATTTCCCCTCTATCTTTATGGGATGTTGGCATGGATACTGGTTGGGACACGTGATGCGCCTGCATTCTTGAAAGCCGTCCCTGCAGGTGCACAGAATGCAGTCCAAGACCTTCCCCAGCGCGGGGTGCCACACGTCACCATGAGAATATGTCTTGCCACTGTACACACAAGCTTAGACCAAGTGAGAAACCCTACATTACTTTGACAGGATATGACTTTGTTGGATTTTGATACGCAATTCCTGACATTTTCAGTCAGTGGTGCATTAAAAGGGCTTTTCATACTGTGCTTAACCCCGGGTTATCGTCGTTCTAAACCCTGCTTTTAAACCCTGGGTAAAGGAACATTTCACACTTGTGGGGTTAGTGCTGCTTTTTACCCAGGGTTATGAAAAACCATTAAGGAGCAGAGTTAGCATCACTTTTGCAGTATTAACCCCACATTGCACTGCCAAACGTGTAAAATCATCCGTATAGCACTGGATTAAACATTTTGACTGTTGCAATCCCAATCGGATTTATGACCTGTAAAGCTGCCTGAATAGCTGCCTGAATAATAATCACGCACTGTTCGCTGTTGGCCAGAGGATAACTGGCCCCACCGACTGAGCCTGGTTTCTCCCAAGGTTTTTTCTCCATTTTTATCACCTGTTTGTCACCTGATGTCACCTGGTGGAGTTTGGGTTTCTTGCCGCTGTCGCCTTTGGCTTGCTTAGTTGGGGACACTTGATATTCAACAATGTTTTTGATCTGACTGCATTGACACCATTTTATGCAAACTATTGATTTTTTTTACAACGGAATGAATCAATACTGAATTTACTTAAGCTGGACAATGACACCATTTTCTTTAAGAGCTGCTGTGCAGCCAAAATTATTTACCAGTTATCACTGTAAAGCTGCTTTGACACAATCTGCATTGTAAAAAGCGCTATATAAATAAAGGTGACTTGACTTAAAATGATGATGTGGTTACAGCTAAATGCTAATAGCCAATCACGTGCCTCATATTCACATGAATAAACAGCAGGCTGTTTCAGCGTTTGAGGGGAAAAATTTGAAATTGTGACAGAGAGAAGAAGAGTTTTATTCTTACTTTTATAGACTGAAAAGTCAATTCAGTATAAATTTGATAGTACAGTCAGCAATATATGAGGATGCGCAATGCTAGAGCCTTTATGTAAACAGGTTACATGATGTGCTCATCCAGCCAATGACACCGACACTGCAAATATGCAAATAAGAACATTAACCCAGGGTTTATGAATGTACAATGTGAAACAGCAGCTTATGAATACCCAGGATTAGCTGGGTAAACCCCGGGTATATAGAGTGCTGCAGGCAAAACCCGGAAGACTAATATGCCAGAGGTTCCCTTGAAAATTTTCTATGGGTTTTTATAATGTTTTTTTTTGTTGTTGTTGTTTGTTTGTTTTTAAAGTAAAATAAGGTCTGCAGTAAACATAACTTGACGATATTTGGATGTTTTAAGCTACAACGTAAACTGCACACACTCGTACCCCAAACATTCTTATAGTTACTTAGAAAAAACATGCATTTTAAAAAAATTAACATAAAAGCTTTAAAATTTGCGGCTTTGATAAGGGTGTGTGTAATTTAAGTTGTCAAGTAAAGTGAAAGTGACATGATGTGACGTGTGGCCAAGTATGCTGTCCTATACTCAGAATCTGTGCTCTGCATTTCACCCATCCAAGTGCACACACACAGTATTGAACACATACACACCGTAAACATACACCCGGAGCAAAACCTCAGTTGTGGATAATGAGAGTGGACGAGAGCACCTACGCACCCACCCCCCACCTTTCTCACCTGGGCTGGGCTTGTTTGTTTGTTTTTTAATAACAACGAAAAGTTCTATTTTTGACAAATGTTAAGGGGTTGAGCAATATTCCGAGATTGCCTTTCAGTGTTTTTATTCATTTTGAGAAATACTGAATTTGTTTTTGTGCAAGTGAGATGAGTAAATGCTCACATTTGGTCTAGATCTACAATAAGCATCGTATTCACATAGCGTACACAACACCTCTGCACTTACGATTTCTCTCAACATGTGGACAGGAGAACTGTCAGTCAATACATGGGAAAACAAAGTAACTCAGATATTTTGTTGTAAATTTAAAACTAATGCATTACTTTACTAGTTACTTGAAAAACTTAATCTGATTATGTAACTCAAATTACTTGTAATGCATTACCCCCAACACTGGTCATAAATGTAAAAACCCCATTATAGAAACCCATATGAAAATCTTGAGGGAACCACTGACAAATTATTCTTCCGGGTTTTGACGCCATCCCTGCAGCACTCTATTTCGAGCAATCTGAAACATGAAGCAAGTTAACACAGGATTCCGTACACCCAGGGTTTAGAATGACCCAGGTTTAACTAGTTCAAGTGTGAAAAGCCCTATTGTTTACCTCTCTGATGTTTGCGCTGCAGAAGAATTTTAACAGTAGTTTCGGCAGCTCCCTTGAGGTGTAGTGTCTGCAGGTTGAGGCCTCTGGGAGACCCCCGCAGTGTCGATGGTGTGGCCCTAACTGAGCGACCCCTGACCTGTTCCGCAGCACACTGATCCACAGAATGCCTCTTATGTTTCAGGACACATAAAAACAAACGTTGTAACTCTGGACTTGTTTAAATATCATTCTATTAAAGAGTAACATCAAAGAGACAATAAAAAACATTTTAAACAGTACAGTGAGTCTCTTGAAAAAGAAGATACATACAACTCCTCTGTTCAGCTGCTGTCCTCCATCCTCAAATGATGCAGAATTGATATCAATTGCACTTTCTGTTTATTCAAAGTAAACAATGTTTTTTTTTTTTTTATCACAATAAGCGGTGGAATTAAAATATAAATACAACCACTAACATCCAAAATCACCCTAAAATAAATACACCTCAGCAGCATTTGCATCCTATAATATAACTGAAATAGGCTACAATTCTCTAAATTGGAAAAAGGAAAATTGCAAATATATCATCACCTTTGCACACCAAGCAGCAAGTGTCCGGGACTGACACTGGTGAGGAGCATGTAATGGGCTGACAGGTTTTCAATGCACAGAATATATTTCCATTCTTTAATGAAAAAAAATACAATTTTAATTTGCTCTTTTTTTATATTGATGCCAAATGAGGCCAGAAAATATCTCAATAACATATGCAACTTATGAAGGAGACATAACCTTTTGAAATGGTACATGATTTCATTTATTGTAATAAAATTTTAACCATAGACCCAAAATTTCTTAATGAAGACATTATTATTAAAATGCTTAATTTATTTTTTTCTTTGTGTCTGTTCCTGAAACCATGTAGTTATTCAGGTAATAGCTAGAAAATTAATTCTCACCTGCAGTTATGACTTTGGAAAAAGCATTGTGTTTACTGAGCATTATATTTACATTTTATTTTTAAAGCAAACGCTTTTCTCCAAAATGGCTAACATTGCATTCAAGGTATACATGGAACCCATAACCTTGGCATTGCTAGCACTACGCTCTACTGAAATTCGCCATTTTCACCTGTTCTCTCACTCTGTCTTTCAGAACACTATAAAAACTATAAAAGATTTTTAAACTTATTGAGGTTAGATCCCTATGTTCGCAAGTACCGATCTGTTATTCTTGAGAGATGTACTATGGTGAATGCAACAACAATGAATGCAATAACATACTTACAGAGCAAGTGCACATGACGCACTGGTTCGACTGACGGGATGGGAAGAGCTCATGGTTGGCAAAGGTTTCCCCTGTTTGGTAAATGCTTCCATTATACCTACAGGTTTTAATGGGTGCCCGCAGACCAGCAGGAGTTCTGTGCTCATCTGATTATGAGGATAGCCATAATATGCATAAGTCAGACGGTTTAAATAAAAACGTACCAGAATCATGCATATTAGTTTATTGAACCACCACATAAAAAATGGGATGTGATACCTGCACAACGAGGGCAACACTGCTGTGAGTTAGTCACTGGATTTTCACATCGCAGCACAGGGCATTTGATGCTGTTGCATTTCACATGACCTAACTGTACATACACCCACATGAGAGTAGACAGAAACACTGAAACATTACACATAGCATGTGCATTTGACAAGTGCATGCACACAATTCATGAATGATCAGCTGCATCCTTTAACTAAAAAGTTATGGCATATTAAAACTTAAAACAATAAATTAGGCTTGAAAGATTGATACATACTTCTGTGCAAGTACAGCGCATGCAGAACATCAATCCAAAGGGCTCCAAATAGGGATGCCAGCTATCACCTGGCCTGTATGTCTTCTCTTTAAAAGTGCAAAAAACATCTGACACTGCATGCAACACAAACACATAATCATTTCATTGCTGGGATTTACATCAAGAATGTTTTAATTCCAGAAATATTACATTTTCTGATAAAGCTATAGCTTTAAAAAAAACAACAACTTTGACATTTTTACAGCTTATTTAGCCATTTTACATGATACTAAGATATTTATTAATTAAAAAAAATGAATGTTCACTAAAACCTACAAATATAGCGAGGGAGAATTAATACATAATTAGCAAACATGGATGGGGAGACCAAGACAACGAAAAAATAAATAAAATAAAATAAGGTTATTGGATTTTTGTTGTTTTCCTTTAAAAAATGTCTATAATAATCTCATTGTCTACACATATGTTAATAATGGCTACAATAGACACCTTTTAACGGAATGATCCCTACTTTCATGACTTTAAAAATACTGAAAGCGCCGTTAAAAAGGAACTTGTATTATGTAACTTCATCACAGCATTTTCACAGTCGTCTGGCTGGTAGAAGGATGCATCGAAGTGTGATGCCCATTTACTAATAAAATATTCTTTGATGGAATCACTTACTCTTTCCTGGTCGTATTGCCTCTGTTTCACCCTGAACGAAGCATCGAATTATGACCAAAATGAAAAGATGTCTCAAGTAGTTCATTCTTTTCTTCATATTCCAGAAAACTCTGGACATGCACGATTTGTCTTCTCAAACTTCTCCGCACTTTATAACTACGATGTTCTGTGGGAGTTTCTACAGCGCCTCTAGGTTTTTATCAAAAGCGCCTCCTACAGGAAAACCAACTTGTTCGCTGTCTTGTACAAACATTTTTTTAAACATCTTTACAAACAATGAATGTTTAGGTATGAAAAAAAAAAAAAAGTGAACTTCTGGATCAAGCATTTGGATATAAGCGCATGAAATCTGATATTATTATGATATGTTAAAAAATATATTTAATTTACTAAATAATAAAAGCTTTTATGTAATAAAGATAAAATCAAGCATGGCACATTTATAGGTACATTTTTTTAATTATGTAATTATTTTCTGGAGCTGCTTACCTGTTGTTATTGTTAGTCCTATTGTAAATATATTAAAATGAAACACTTTTAA
>RJVU01035392.1:8096508-8118971 GCA_003731715.1 Anabarilius grahami
ACTGCACATTTGGATTTAATCACAAATATGCTATTATTCTGATATGTTTATTTAATATTTTTTATGTATTTTTATGTAATAAATAATAAAAGCTTATATGTAATAAAAATATATATACAACGGCATAATTACAACATGTAAAATTATGTAAGGGTGTAATAATTTTTTGGAGCAGCTTATACATTGTTATTGTTAGTCCTGTTGTAAATATATTAACATTAAAATACTCAGAGTTCCAGTCAATTTTCTAAAATTCTTTTCATTTTCATTTCTTTTGTTCACCTTTCAAAACATTAACATTCCATAATGACAAAAGCTAAAATATTTCAGGTAAAAATATGAGATAATTAAAAAAAATACACTTTCTGCAAATTACCAATCATATATATTTATTTTATTATGTCAAAACACTCAAAAGACCTAACAATCTAACTCTTGCCATAATAAAATAAATAAATAAATAAATACAATTAAAAAGGGTGACCAAATCTTGATATGAAAAAGCCTTTTTTGAGGCAATGCCTAAAAAAATAAGTTTTCAGCACACGATGAGAATAAATAACCCAAACTCTATATATCTGACAGCAATGACATATACTGTTTATTTGTAATCAATACAAAAATCACAATTTGTCGCCATCTCTCCAATATCTTAATAGTGATTTGTTGCAGTCTCTAGTAAACTGATTCATGAAAAAGCAGAAAGTAAAGCACCTGTTAGTTTAGATTACATGTCTTCTCAGTCTCAATCTGTGCTGCTTGTTCCACTCTTTTCAAATGGGCCGTCCTGTACTTCCTTTTCATGTCCTTCAGCAAAGTTAGTGCTTCTTCATATTCTCTCTTACAAATATCATTCCCTCCTTTAAGTACATTATCTGGATAGAGAATATATGAAGTTGCATTTAATATTGTTCAATGAGCAATGCTACATTAAATTTCAATTTATTCATATTAAAAGTAGTTTGGAGGTTGATGCCATATCCACAATCATTGCACTGAAGTTCATTTATGCAGTGCAGTCCAACACACTAGCAATCTGTTAAGTGTTGAAATAATAGAGGAACAGCTGCAGAGCCAAATAGAGCATTTCAAAGTAAACAGAGCAGCACAATCACTATAACATCTCTGCAGTGAGCTTGTTAGTTGACCTGCTAGTTGATGATGGCATTTATTTGCGTGCTCAGTTGGAAAATATGTCCTTTGAAATAGCATCTCTAGGCTTGACTTGCTTAATTACAGTGGGTTCCATCTTGGTTTTGTCATTTTAATAAATAAGTGTGAGTAAAGCCTGCTATAAAATGACAAAGGAAGCATCTGTTACCTAAGGGAACTTTGCTTATTGTTTTCGTCTCCTTTATTTGGGTGAGAAGTTCCTCAACTTTTTCTCCCTTAGACTTCTTTGGTACCAAAGGTGGCAGATTTATAATCTGTGAAAAGAATGTTCCTGCTGTGTTATTCATAAAAGATGACCCAGGATTCAATAATGGCATTAATATCTAATTCGGTTGACATGCTGACTGCACAGTATAGAGCCAATGAATGACCACTGACCCTTTTCTCTCTTTCGGCGTACGGCTTCTGAGGAAGGTCCAGGTTTGCTTTAGAATCTCTGTACACAAGCAGGTTCTTGAGCGTGTGCTCCAAAACCCTAACGGCATGTTGAATTCCTGCGTCAAGAGAAATAAATGACAACACAAACAAACAAATCGGCACTGATTCAAACAAAGCAACAGGTCAACCGAAGAGTTTAAGAAAATTCTTACCAGAAATCTCAGGCATTTCTGGTTCAGATGAGTCATCAAGCAAGATTTCGTAACCAATCAGTTTTTCCGGACATGCTTTACTGGCTTTTTTCATCTCCAGGTTGGTTTCCTTTGCATCATCCAGCTCTTCTTGGTATTCAGATTCATTTAGGCCATTAATCTGGAATATGAAATAAAAAAAAAGTTTTCTAACATGCACATCGCACAAGTCTTGATGTGTAGATTTAGGAACAAAAAATACCTCTGTCACAAAGAACGGCTCTGCGTTTTGATTGGTCTCAAAGGATGTGTCTGCACTTGTCAAGTCTACATGCTCCTGGCCCATGGCAATGTCTTCCTCATCTTCAATGCTTATTTGAGACGATAAGCCAAATACATGCATTAATCCATACTCTGAGGGTAGAGGACTATCTTCTCCAGTATTTTTCTTTGGGCAGAGTGGTTCTGTAGCATGTTGATTTGCCACAATCGAAGGAAATTTTGGAACATTTGTAGTTCTCATCTGAAAATGTAAGTGGAAGGTAAACTGCTTCTGAAAAGACTTCGAAAACATTAAGTGCTAAATCCAAACTTCTAAATTTGTGACACCTTTCTTTTAGAATTGACAGGGAGTTTAATATGTCGCTTAATGCGATCCATTGTCTTTTTTCGTGTTATCTCAATACCCAGCTTGTTCTGAAGAAAACAGGTCAGCATTGGTGGGTCGCCTGTATTGAAAAACACAGAAAGAAGATGTGCATTTTGTAAGATTTAGTTCATTTAATTCCATAGCAATGAGCCTACTTGAGGATGTGTGAGCTTACCACTTCTCTGTGTTGTCAAGGGGTTTGAGTGAATAACAAGCTCATTGAGCTTTGGAAACAATGCCACAGGCAACAATGCCTCTTCCTCAGCTATCTAGAGGGAAAAAGTGGCAAATAGCTCTGCTGTCAATGACTTCATTCGGCTGTCTATGTTTGTAGAAAATCAAATGCTTTTTTAACCAGTAGAAAATACACAGACCTCATTGTTGGCCAAATTCAGATGACGAAGTTCTGGAAAAGGTAGACAGAGATCCAAAGATCCTCTATCCTCCTTTCTCTGATCATCATAGTATTTTAAGGGACCAGAATGCATTTCATGATATGCTTGGTCCTCCTATTGATATACAGGTTACATTATAAAATGCTGATGAATACCGATGATAAACTGAAAAAAAAATATATATATATAAACAGGAGACTTCCAATCCTACTTCCAATGTTTTTTCTGGTTTTTGCAGGCTCATAGTGATTTCAGAGACTATTTGGCAAAGAAAGGAAAAAATTTACAAATAAACATTTGTTTTCCAACCTAAAATGCTTTTATTATTATTATTATTATTAAATATACTAACACTTTATCCTCTTGTCATTCATCAGGCTTATGCTCTGTCCGATGCTCTGTGGAATAATGCCTGTCTGGTCATCTTGTAATGTTGCCATTTGTTCTAAGAATGGTACTCCTGAGATATAATTTCCTTGTAGGTTTAGATGACGAAGCCTAAACGCACAAAAAGTAAAGTAAGAAAAAACTAATTTAAAAGAGAAAGTAAGAATCACTTAAATGGTTCCTAAACAATAAAATGTCAAACGTGAGCATTGTCATTTTGCATTTTCCTAATTTATTAGTTAATAGGTTTATAATTGATAAATTTAAAAACAAAACAGAACCCTCTAATCACTTAAACATATTAATGTTTTTAACACGGGTAATTTCTTGTGCTACAGCACTGTTTCGTTTAAAATTCTAAAAGAACATATTTGTGGCTGTGCCTCAAGGGGTCAGTCTCCACCAAGAAAAATAAAATAAACTAGACTGATTTGATAGACTACCTAATGTTACTAATAACTGATTGTAATGAGAGCACATTTTGTTTAGAAAATTTGGATTATTGAAATTTTATTCTTGTAAGAGAATAAAAGTATCAAATGCTGTGTGGTATGATGATTTTGTGCAAAATAATATTGCTATTTTGGCAAATTATTATTACATAGATACATGAAGATTGTTTTCAAAAAATAAATAAATATGATAAATATGATTCCACTACATTCCCTAATCACCTGCCATATGTAATGCAGGACTAGTTAAATTATCTGTCTTGTTGGATGAAATGAATTCATTTGAACACTTCAGAATCTCCAGAGTTATGCCACATATTACTTTAGAAACAGCTTACTAACCTTTGTAAGTTAGCAAGACTCATAAACACTCCTGGAGATGATAATTTGTTGCCATCAAGCATCAATACTTCTAGTTTTTGAAATTGCAAGGAACCCTCTTGTGTGCTCCTAAGAAAGAGGGAAAAAGTTATGATAGGGTCATTTTAAACTTTTAAAACTACACTGAATCTTTGTGTGTAGTTCTTTTACAAAACCCAGGAACTATGGATTCTATGTGTTTATAAATTTAGGCTAAAAGTCACTCGCAAGTCATGACTTAATGGTCAATGCTTTTAAAATAAAGGCTAAGCAAAGCATATATAAGATCATATGCTGCTTAGATAAAGTCTTTAAAGAAACTAAAGTAGTAAACATTTACTTTTCTCCAGGGCAGGTACAAGGTCCAGCCATATTAAGTGGAAGCATCTGCAGTTGGTTTCCAGTTAGATGGAGCACCTTCAAATGTGCTAACAGGCCTAGATTTAAAATACTTTCTCCTGTTATGTTATTGAAAGATAAATCCAAAACCTGAGGGGAAAAAATAATGTCAAGCTTTTTGATCATCACAATATTCTCAGTGACATCTGCTTTAATCGTTTAAGAGCAGAATATGATCACAACCTTAAGCAAACTCACCTCCAATCTCTGGAATTCTTCAGCATGAATCTCAAAGTTTTGGAGACTGTTCAGTGACAGGTCCAATTCCCTCAGTGCAGGAAACCTGCCAAAAGATTCTAAGGGGGAAAAATAAATAAACTAAACTAAATAAACTATACTGTGTGTGTATATACAGTCAAAAAAATATATATTTTATTTAAAAAAATGTATTACCTAAAGTTAAATGGTTATCAGAGGCATTTATGTAAGCAATGTTATCAAATTGTTCCAAACCTTCAAGTTTCACCTGTTAAAAAAAAAGAAAAGACCTTCTGTGATATAATGGCAGATGTGGCTTAAACCATTGGTTCTCAAACTTTTTGACTCCAAGGCCCTCTACTGTCCACAATAATACCAATAGATAATAATATCCAATATCCAAGTTAATATCTAAAATTTAAGTTGTTTTAGCTTATTTTAAAGCTTGTTTATTTCTTATTTTAAACATTTCAAGTCATTTTGATGCTCCGTCGGAAGTTTCCTGAGGCCCCCTGGTTAAGAACCACTGGCTTAAACTAACAAATGAACTTTGAATAATGTGTTTTATACAGGGCTTACCGTTTGCAAATGCTGGCCACTGATGTTAACAGAACAGAGGTCAGAGGGCTTTTCCACACAATGCAGTTTAATCTGAAGTATAGTTGAAGTGTGTGTTCAGTGAGAGATATTGAACATCAGTGTCACAGTGAAACCAAACAGTGAATTAATAGCAAACAGTTACTAATTCTTAAAGCATTCTTACTAAAAGTTGAGCATCTAAAGTGTTGCTTGCACTCGCTGGTCTTCCCTTTTCATGTTTCCCAGAGTGCACTTCAAAACATGATCCTGAAACATTTTTCCTTTTTGATACTCCCTCTTCCAATGTATTTCTGTGTGCTACGAGCCAGTGTCCTGCCCCTTTAAAAATAAATATCACAGTGCACTGTTGAATAAATACAACTATTTATTTTAAATGCTAAGAGTTCAGAGGCATGTTTGCCACCATAGTCAGTAAGAGTTTTTAAAATAAATTAATACTTTTACTCAGCAAGGGTGCATTAAATTGATAAAAATAAAAAAATGACAGTTGTTAAAATAATTTCTATTTCAAATAAATGCTGTTCTTCTGAACTTTCTATTCATCAAAGAATCCTAAAAAATAAAGCTAATACGAAATGTTTCTTGAGCACCAAATCAGAATCTTAGGATGATTTCTAAAGGATCATGTGACATTGAAGTCTGTAATGAGTGATGAAAATTCAGCTTTGCCAACACAGGAATAATAATCACCTTCGTTTCTTGGATGAAAATATGATCTTATTGGGAAACAATTTGAAGGGTAACTTTCTCCACTGTCAAATTTGTAAATCCCCAATCCTGTCATCTCTTTCAGCGAGCTGTTATCTCCTAGACAACAAGTTGTAAACAATTACGCAACAAAATACAAACAGTTAACCAGAAACGTTAAGATTAAGTACTATTTAGTAACTCTAAAAACGTAACTTACATTAACTCGGAGCCACTGAGATCCACACAGAATAAACAATACGTGAAGTCTGTCTTGGATGGTATCTTAGCAACCGTAATTAAGCGATATGGGAAATGTAGTGCTCTTACAGCGTTTACTGACTCTGTTGAGATTTTAACAAGTTTTACAAGTTGAAAATCCTAAATTGATTGAACAAAAAGTTATTCAAGAGCCCACTGAATGAGTACAAGTGACTGGAATAAGTTACAGCGAGCTTGATGGTTCGGAACTACATGTCCCACAATGCACAGCGCGCATTAGTTTCCTCTTTCGTCTAGCCCAGCTGTCCGCAGTGGAGGAAGCTGGAGGCGGAGAGCTTCCTCACATAAATACTGTAAATTCCAACGGATTGCTAATGAGATGCAATATATGGAAGGCGAACTGTACAGATTGTATGTATTGTCCGTTTTCGCCTTAATATTTTTAATAGGGTTTGACGTCGTATCGTTTGATTTAACTATGCATATGTAAGTAACCACTGAACCTTGACTTAATATTTCCCGTTCAGCAGGACCAGTATTTTCTCAAGACGTCTCAAAACCAAAAAGTTTCTAGATATTTGTGCACGAACACGCCAGAAAGTTCAAAGTCTACTGCATTACAACGTGTCATATACCTGTATGTTTGTTTGCCTAGGAATGATTGACAGCATGGCGTCAAAAAGCTACCCCGAACCCCAGCAAGCTCTCCCTGCACGAACAGCATTATTCCAACAGAGGGATGGCAAAACATACAGAATTCCTGCTCTCATCTACATCAGTGATGGTCAGACTTTCCTTGCCTTTGCTGAAAAGCGCAAATCTCCACGTGACAGTGATGCAGAAGTGTTGGTTATGAGGAGAGGCTCACTGCAAAATGGATCCCTTCAAGTAATTACATTTTTCATATACAGTATATTATATTTATAAATGTATTTATTTTTAATAATAAAAATTATTAATAAAATTAATAATAAAAAAAATTGGGGGTCAGTAAGTTTTTTATTTTATTTGGGGGCGGTAAATAAATTGCTTTTAGTCAGCAAGGACGCATTAAATCTTTTAAAAGTGACAGTAAATACTTTACATTGTTAAAAGATTTTATTTCAAATAAATGCTGTACTTTTGTCCTTTTTATTCATCAAAGAATCCTGAGAAAAATATATTAATATTTTAAGCATCACAACTGTTTTCAACATTGATAATAATAAGAAGAAATGTTTCTTGACCAACAAATCAGCACATTAGAATGAGAATTATGTGACACTGAAGACTGCTGAAAATTCAGCTTTGCCATCACAGGAATAAATTACATTTTAAAATATATTCAAATAGAAATTATTTTATATTGTAATAATATTTCACAATATTAGTGTTTTACTGTATTTTTTTTTATCAAATAATTGCAGCCTAGGTGAGCATAAGAGACTTCTTTTTAAAACATAAGAAAAATCTTACCAACCCCAAACTTTTGAACAATAATGTATGTCTATCATTCAATATACGCAATTTAATAAATTGTCATTGTTTGCAGTGGTCTCCTGTTCAGACACTATCTTCTGCCTTGTTGTCGGATCATCGCACTATGAATCCTTGTCCAGTCTATGAGAGGAAATCCAAAACCATCTATCTGTTCTTTGTCTGCATATCGGGCGAAGCCACAGAGTATCACCAGATTGCTACGGGTAGAAACCAAGCCCGGCTGTGTTACATTACTAGTACAGACTATGGCCAGAACTGGAGCAAGTTAACAGATTTAACAGATAGTGTTATCGGAGATGAGATTTGCAACTGGGCTACTTTTGCAGTTGGACCAGGACATGGGATTCAGATGAAAAATGGAAGACTAATCATTCCAGCTTATGCTTATTACATACACTGTAGGTGTTTTCCCTTTCATTTTCCACTCATAGTCAAGTCTCATGCTTTATCCTTCTATAGTGATGATTGTGGTGTCACCTGGCAGATGGGCGGGAAAATCCAAATGAAATCCTGTGAATGTGAAATGGCTGAGATCATAGACCATGCTGATCGGAGTCATTTGTACTGCAATGCCCGTAGTACACGTGGCCATAGAGTAGAGGCTTTAAGTGAAAGCAGCGGAGCAGCTTTTGACAACCCTCATGTTGCAAAGAAACTGGTGGAGCCCCATCACGGCTGCCAGGGTAGCGTGTTGAGCTTCCCCGTGCCTGAGCCGTCGGAGGAAGACGAGAAGAAACCAAGTGATTGCTTGACACAGACAGACACAAAAACTTGGTTAATCTACTCCCATCCAACTAATAAAAAGAAAAGGAGGGATCTTGGAGTTTACTTGAATAAATCACCCTTGAGTTCTTCTGGTTGGAGCCGACCATGGATCATCCATAAGGGTCCCAGTGGATACTCGGACTTGACGCGTTGTGAGGAGCGATTTGCCTGCCTCATGGAGTGTGGAGAAAAAAGTGAGATTGAAGAGATAGCCTTTGTAGAATTCAAGCTCAGCGATGTATTGTGCACTTGAAACTATGAAAGAGTAAATTAACTTTATTAAGACTTCCTGTGGGATCTTTTTACATTTGCTTCTGGGTTAGATTTAGATTTTTCTGCAAGGTTACAAAAAACAGGTGAGAAAATAGCAGTATTTTGAATTCAGATATATTTATCTGAGTTGAATCCCAGCAGCTCTTGAAATCATGAAACTGTCCTGAAATAATAAATTAAGCTGTTATTTTGATAATTGAAATATGCCTTTATTGGTACTGGCTTGATACATGTAAGACATGCTTTACCTTGTATTTACTTTTTGTAGACATATGCCTATTATATGCCTATTGACCTTAGTTGTAGGACTTAAAGGTGGTCACTGCTCATTTGGATGTCATAACTCTTTGAGAGCATTCACTGAAATGACTGCATAACTGCATGCTAAAGTTAAAATACTAATTATGCTTGGACAATAAAAACAGGTGCTTGATATACTTACACACACACACACATATATATGCCAAACTGCTGAAATCACATGACTTTGGCACTTCGAACCACTGATTCGAAACTAAAGATTCGAAGCAGTGTTTTGAAATCGCCCATTACTAGATATTGTTGAAAAGTCGTTATTTTGTTTGTTTTTTTGGCCCTCAAAAAGTATTCTCGTCGCTTTATAATATTAAGGTTGAACCACTGTAGTCACATGAACTGTTTTAAATATGTCTTTAGTACCTTTATGGATCTTGAGAGGTTCGGTGGCTTTGCTCTCAATAGACGCCTCACTTTAGTCATCGGATTTTATCAAAAATATTTTAATTTGTGTTCCGAAGATGAACGAATGTCTTACGGGTGTAGAATGGCATGAGGGTGAGTAATTAATGACATTATTTTCATTTTTGGGTGAACTAACCCTTTAAATCACAAGAAAGAGGGATGCTTCACAAATATGAGCACAATTGGAAACGTGATATTGATTTTTTTACAAATGTTTTTTTTAACATTAAACATTAATTTTTTAACATTAAGCTCAACATCATTTATGCATTTGTAATTGTACCAATTCAGATGCAACTTGTGCTCCACCTCTGCAGTGTAAAGATGAATTTTATTGTTAGTGATTTCAATTGATTGGTGACAGCTCTATATAGTGTCATATTATTCTAATTGTAATTATTGATTAAAAATAAAAATTATTGAAAAGAAAAAAACTCAGTAAATGTGGATCTTTCAGATGAATTTGAGGAGTGCTAGTCTTGTCTTGGTCTCAACCCCCCAAAGTCTTGGTCTAGGTGGTCTTGACTACAACACTAAGAAATAATATGGATAATTTTAGTCTGGTTATGATTTTAATCAAGATGGACATTATATTGTACTATTATATAATATTAAAACGATTTTTAAGTTGTCTTACTCCCAGCTCGGTATCATTTCAGGATTTGAACTCTTTTAACATTTCATCATATATTTTGTTAGATATGTCAGTAGGGGGCGATCTTAAGTTGTCAGTCCTGTTACCATGACCTTGTACAGTAAACTGAAAAACTGGATATTTTATAAATAAAGTAAACACTTAAGCACGCGGAAACTGGATATTTGTATAAATAAACACTTAAGCACACGGATAGGGATGGTTAAATGTTCTATAAGTCGTTTTACTGTCGCATTAAAAAAAAAGAAAAAAAAAAGACCCAGCGTGTGGAAGATCAAGTTTGGTTTCGGGTAGCAGTAAATGGGTAGCCTAGTCTGCAGCGTACTTTCACTTGTGTAGCAGAAAAGAGCGTTTCTGTGAGTATGACGTTCATTCATGCGGTATCATATTAACTTGCGTCACGTTGCTATGTAGTTCTGGCAGATGTACGCTTTAAAGACAGCTACAGATAGTCCCCGAAAAACAACGGGAGAAAGTTTTGCTAAAAGTAACTCTCGTCTCAAGGCGGCAAGCATCGAACCGTCACTTTTGCTTTCATGTTGTTATCATTTACTTAAATTATTTGTTGTGTATGTGCTTTGTGGCATTGTGATTTAACTGCTTGTAATTTGATCCAAGTAAGGGAAATACACACGTTGCACAATTCAGTCTCTATGGATATGGAAAGAATAACCAAATGAAAGAAGGACAGGGTACAGCAAAAATATTCGATGCACTCCTTCATTAAACAAGCCCTCTATAAGACTTCATCACATAGGTGCTAATATAAAACTGCTTATTCTATTTCAAGGACTTTAATAATGGACAAAACACAACCAGGAAGCAAATCAAGGCCATTTCCAGTAACAACACTATTCAAACAGGAGCATCAAAACTCTGAAAGAAAGCAGGTGACATACAGAATTCCAGCTCTCTTCTATAATAGTGACAATCAAACCTTCCTTGCTTTTGCTGAAAAGCGGAAAACTGCAGATGACACAGATGCAGATGTCCTTGTGATGAGAAAAGGAATATGGAAGGATGAAAGAGTTGAGGTGAGACTTTATATTAATATTTACATTACTATTTAGTCTTGTACTTACAGGTGCTGGTCATATAATTAGAATATCATCAAAAAGTTGATTTATTTCACTAATTCCATTCAAAAAGTGAAACTTGTATATTATATTCATTCATTACACACAGACTGATATATTTCAAATGTTTATTTCTTTTAATTTTGATGATTATAACTAATGAAAACCCCAAATTCAGTATCTCAGAAAATTAGAATATTGTGAAAAGGTTCAATATTGAAGACACCTGGTGCCACACTCTAATCAGCTAATTAACTCAAAACACCTGCAAAGGCCTGTAAATAGTCTCTCAGTCTAGTTCTGTAGGCTACACAATCATGGGGAAGACTGCTGACTTGACAGTTGTCCAAAAGACGACCATTGACACCTTGCACAAGGAGGGCAAGACACCAAAGGTCATTGCAAAAGAGGCTGGCTGTTCACAGAGCTCTGTGTCCAAGCACATTAATAGAGAGGCGAAGGGAAGGAAAAGATGTGGTAGAAAAAAGTGTACAAGCAATAGGGATAACTACACCCTGGAGAGGATTGTGAAACAAAACCCATTCAAAAATGTGGGGGAGATTCACAAAGAGTGGACTGCAGCTGGAGTCAGTGCTTCAAGAACCACTACGCACAGACGTATGCAAGACATGGGTTTCAGCCGTCGCGTTCCTTGTGTCAAGCCACTCTTGAACAACAGACAGCGTCAGAAGTGTCTCGCCTGGGCTAAAGACAAAAAGGACTGGACTGCTGCTGAGTGGTCCAAAGTTATGTTCTCTGATAAAAGTAAATTTTGCATTTCCTTTGGAAATCAGGGTCCCAGAGTCTGGAGGAAGAGAGGAGAGGCACACAATCCACGTTGCTTGAGGTCCAGTGTAAAGTTTCCACGGTCAGTGATGGTTTGGGGTGCCATGTCATCTGCTGGTGTTGGTCCACTGTGTTTTCTGAGGTCCAAGGTTAACGCAGCCGTATACCAGGAAGTTTTAGAGCACTTCATGCTTCCTGCTGCTGACCAACTTTATGGAGATGCAGATTTCATTTTACAACAGGACTTGGCACCTGCACACAGTGCCAAAGCTACCAGTACCTGGTTTAAGGACCATGGTATCCCTGTTCTTAATTGGCCAGCAAACTCGCCTGACCTTAACCCCATAGAAAATCTATGGGGTATTGTGAAGAGGAATGCAGAAGAGCTGAAGGCCACTATCAGAGCAACCTGGGCTCTCATAACACCTGAGCAGTGCCACAGACTGCCACACCGCATTTCTGCAGTAATTCAGGCAAAAGGAGCCCCAACTAAGTATTGAGTGCTGTACATGCTCATACTTTTCATGTTCATACTTTTCAGTTGGCCAAGATTTCTAAAAATCCTTTCTTTGAATTGGTCTTAAGTAATATTCTAATTTTCTGAGATACTGAATTTGGGATTTTACTTAGTTGTCAGTTATAATCAAAATTAAAAGAAATAAACATTTGAAATATATCAGTCTGTGTGTAATGAATGAATATAATATACAAGTTTCACTTTTTGAATGGAATTAGTGAAATAAATCAACTTTTTGATGATATTCTAATTATATGACAAGCACCTGTAGTTCTCTCAAGCTTCGGTATTAATATTAGGCCTGTAATAATCTTGCAGTGTTGCTACGCCGCATGTTTTGTAAATTTTAATGTACACTTTTTCTCTTAGTGAATGTTTCAAGGTAATATACACACAGCAAAATCCCCAGTGTTAAATGAACACCCAAAGTGTACATATGAGTCCATCTTGCCGGGTGTTAAAAAGTAACACTGAAGCAGTGTTAAAGTTAATGAGATAATTGATTGATGATTGAGTGATGATTGACAATTAGTGGTGACACCTGATGTTAATAAGCAGAATCATTGAAGACGCAACAAGAGAAAAAGAGAGAGACTCAACAACTACAACTGACTTCCAGCCATTAAACATTATTACACTTATTATTAACCAGTTTGATTTGATTTCTATCATACATCAACAAAAGTTCTTATTGAGAATTAACAGATGTTTAGATGTTAATGTTTTAATGAAAGTTTAGTTTGAAGTCACCATGATGGTGAAAAGCATTTCCTTTAGTTGGGTTCTTGACTCTATGTAGTAACATTAATAGTTTTTGTCATTGTGAAATGGCCAGATTCATTGGTGACATCCAGTATTAACTGGTGATGTAGATGTTATATTTTTTCTTTATCGTAAATCTGTTACCGTTTGAGAGCCAGCAGAGCTTTTATAATCTAATAAATGTTTTTGAAACACACACAGACATCAAGAATCAGCATATGACTCTCAACAATGGTGACAATCAAACAAAGTGCTTCATGTTGCAGTGCATGATGGGAGCCATCAAAACGCATCCATGGCTCCCATCATGCATTGCTGCATGAATAAATTATGCAGCTGAATTGTCCTGTAATTTTCATAGATTGTTCATGTTTGCTTTTATTTTTGTGTTGTTTTGTTGTGACAGTAGCTTGTTTTGTGATGTTCAGAGTTGATCTGTTTGTCAGTATTTTGTATTTATTTATCGTCACCGTTCTTGAGAATCATATGCTGATTCTTGATGTCTGTGTGTGTTTAAATATGATATTAGATATGGTGCATATTAATGGTTACAATATTTTTAGAGCTGATCGTAGCAGAAAAGGAGGAGGAGTTGCTATTTATATTAAAGTAAATATGAACTGTATTTGTACCAAGTCAGTTAGCATTTTAAAATGTTTTGAACTTTTAGCTATTAAAGTTTCTTTACTTAATGGGTCTGACATGATGGTGGTCGGTTGTTACCGCCCGCCTTCAGCTTCAAGTGAGGCAATTTCATTGCTTACAGATATGTTGCACAGTTGGTCTAACTCTGATTTAGTTTTAATGGGAGATTTAAACTGGGACTGGTTGTCTCAGTCATCGGACTCATTTAAGGACATATGTAACTCCTTGTGTTTGGAACAACTGATAAGTTCACCAACTCGTCTAAATGGAAAGAGTATGAGCAAATCATCTTTGATTGATATTATTTTAACCAATGTACCTCATGTTTTTTCTGCGATAGGAGTTTTTTGTAATGACCTTAGCGATCATTGTGCAATATCTTGTGTGAGAAATTTTAAGTTGCCTAAGAGTTCACCCAGATTTATATTTAAATGACAGTTCAAACATTTTAATGAACAAGCTTTTTTGCATGATGTGTATAATAGTGACTTACAGTTAGTTTCGTTTATACCTGATGTGGTTGATGCTTGGGATTATTTTAAATCTACCTTTCTTAAAATTTGTGATAAACATGCTCCTTTACGTAGATATCGGGTGAGTGGAAAAAATAATCCTTGGTTCAGTGAATCTGTTTCTAATTTTATTAAACAAAGAAATTCAGCCTGGTCTAAAGCAAAAAAAAACAAATAGTGATGAGGACTGGTCCAATTATAGATTTTTACGAAATAAGACCACAAAATTGATAAAAAGTTCTAAAAGTCAATATTATCTTAATCTTATTAATAATAACATGAATGATCCTTCTAAATTTTGGAAATTAACAAAATCTCTTGTAGGGACAAATAAATCTACTGACTTTCCAAAAGTTTTAAAAGTGGACCGGAGATTAATTATAGACAAGGCTGATATTGTTAACATTTTTTATAATCATTTTGTTTCAGCTAGTTTGATAACAGGTAACAATAATTCGTTGATCACTGATGAACAGGAAATTGATGAGATGACAAATTATAATAAATCAGATTTATTTTCTTTTACCCCTATATTGTCCACCGAAGTTTATAAGTTACTTTTAAATTTAGACTGTAAGAAATCAGGTGGATTTGATAAAATTGAACCAGTTTTTTTAAAAGTGTCTGCAGATATTATTGCTGAACCTATTGCATCAATTTTTAATTTGAGTCTATCCACAAATGTAATCCCAACATCTTGGAAATCAGCTATGGTTATGCCATTATTAAAAGGAGGAGATCCCTCTGATTTGAATAATTATCGCCCTATTTCTAAATTATCGGTTTTAGCTAAGGTTTTTGAATCTATAGTAAATGATCAAATGAAAGAATACCTTGCTAGTCGAAATATTTTAAACGCATCTCAGTCAGGATTTAGAGCGGGCCATAGTACGATAACAGCTACTACACTTGTTACTAATGATTTAATCACCGCTCTCGATGAGAGACAGCATTGTGCGGCCTTGTTTGTTGATTTGACAAAAGCGTTTGACTTAGTGGATCATGGCTTACTGTTGCAGAGGCTTAAAAGTATAGGCCTCTGTAACTCGGCCTTGAGTTGGTTTCAAAATTATTTATTTGATCGAACGCAATGTGTTGCTATAGACAATTATGTTTCATCCGTGTTAACAGTTGAGAAGGGTGTCCCGCAAGGTTCTTTACTGGCACCACTTCTTTTTTCTATTTTTATAAATGAATTAGGGCAGGGAATAAAATCCGCAAAGTTACAATTTTATGCGGACGATACAATAATTTATTCAGTTGCAGCCTCTCTTTCACAAGCTATTGAAATGTTACAGGATTCTTTTAATACTTTTCAGCATAATTTACTCCAATTAAAATTAATTTTAAATGTGAATAAAACTAAGTACATTGTTTTTTCACGTAGTCGTTCTATGATCACTGCTCCGTTTATTCTTACTGCTGATGACGTGCATATAGAGAGCGTAACAACCTACAAATATCTGGGAATATGGATAGACGAGAAGTTGGCATTTGATGTTCATATTGATTACTTAGTAAAAAGATTACAACCAAGATTGGGCTTTCTCTTTCGGCAAAAAAAATGTTTTTCCTTTGGAGCTAGAAAGAAAATTATTCACAGTACTTTTTTACCCATTTTAGATTATGGTGATATTATTTATATGCATGCTTCTATATATTTATTAAAAAGATTAGATTGCATTTTATAACAAATGCTTGTTCACGTACACATCATTGTTTGTTATATAACCGTGTAGGCTGGACCTCCTTGCATCAAAGAAGGAAATCACATATATTATTATTTACAGTAAAGGCATTGTTGGGTATGCTGCCAAATTACATTACTAGGCTTTTATGCCTGTATAAAAAGAACTATAGCACTAGATCATCGATTGGCATTAAATTAGAAGTGCCTAGGATACACTCAGAACATGGAAAATCAGCTTTCTCCTACTTTGCTCCTTGGCTGTGGAATGAATTTCAAATTAATGCTCAACTAGAAAGAATTCCTTCTTTGAATGTGTTTAAAAATATATTGCGATGTAAAATGAATGAAGTGTGTGGCTGTTTTAATTAATTTGGTGATATATGATTAATGTTATTGTATTTACCTTGTCTGTTTAGAATTTGTTATATGTGTTTTGTAATTATGTAAAAATTTAATACGGCCATCTTGGCCAGGACTCCCTGGAAGAAGAGATTTCTTTTTATCTCAATGGGACCTTCCTGGAAAAATAAAGGTTAAATAAAATAAAATAAATAAAAATACTGAAATTCCAGTGCATAAAGTATAATTCTTAAAAAAAAAAAAAAGTCATACTGTTGTTGGATCTCAAGCTGTAAAATCACAGGACTACAATCATTAATACTAAAGCTATACACATCAAGCACACAGTCAGAGATTTAGACTCTAAACGATAAAAAAAATCATCAGCAAAGTATATTGTGACCATAACAAAAGTGCTTACAAACATAAGGCTGGAGCAGCCAAAAGAAAAATTAATAATAAAAGGTAAAGAGTCAAGAGCCCAACTAAAGCAAACGCTGACCTCTTTCATGGTGGCTTGAAATGAAACATTCCATAAAACATTAATTAACACCTTTTTTCTCTCTTTCCTTCAGTGATTCTGCTTATTAACATCAGGTGTCACCACTAATTGTCAATCATCACTCAATCATCAATCAATTATCTCATTAACTTTAACACTGCTTCAGTGTTACTTTTTAACACCCGGCAAGATGGAGTCATATGTACACTTTGGGTGTTCATTTAACACTGGGGATTTTGCTGTGCAGGTATAATTATAAAATAATTTAAACTCAAATCAATATTTCATGTCCATTTATTTGGTGAGTAGCATATAATGTATTAAAATGCAAAGATTATACTCAAGATTTGCACACACATTTTTAATAAAAACTGAATACTATCATAATGTTTATTATTATTATTTTATAATTATATTTTCAGTGGAATTGTGATCATGAGTTGCTCTCTTCAGCTTGTCAACCAAACCACCGCAGCATGAATCCATGTCCGGTCTATGAGAGAAATTCCAAGACCCTCTTTCTGTTTTTCATCACTGTTCCTGTTGGGGTCTCTGAACACAAACAAATACATAAAAATAAGAATCAGGCACGACTTTGTTACATAACCAGTAAGGACATTGGCAAAACCTGGAGCCATATTACAGACTTGACAGCAGATGTGATCGGTGAGCAGGTGAAGGACTGGGCCACCTTTGCTGTTGGACCAGGACATGGTGTTCAAATGAAGAGCGGGAGACTGATTATCCCAGCCTATGTGTATCCTTGCCACTCACTCAACTGTAAGCCCACATCACATGCATTCGCATTCTACAGTGATGATAAAGGAAGCACTTGGCATGCAGGAAAACGTATGTATGGTGAGTCTTGTGAGTGTCAGATGGCTGAGATCATAGACGACGAAGGTAACAGTACACTGTACTGCAATGCTCGAAGTACATCTGGCCACAGAGTCGAGGCTGTAAGTGAGAGTAACGGAGAAGCTTTTGAAAAGCCTTCATCTGCACATAAGCTGACGGAGACCGGACATGGCTGCCAAGGAAGTGTGTTTAGTTTTGCCCCTGATCAAGCGCCTGAAAAAACATGGCTACTCTATTGCCATCCAACCAATCCAAGCAAGAGAACGTGCCTCGGCGTCTACTTGAATAAAACCCCGTGGGATGCCTCTGGATGGGAGGATAGTAAATTAATCATCCATGATGGTCCAAGTGGATACTCAGATCTGGCTCAGTGTGGGGATGGAAAACACTTTGCCTGTCTCATGGAATGTGGAGAGATAAGTGAGGTTGAAGGGATAGCCTTTGTCCTTTTTAAACTCTGTGACATTATTTAGACCAAGGGCGCTGAATGAGATGCAAAGAAAACAAAAAGTAATTTTCTTTTAGTTTGCAAATGATTAAAATAATGCTAAAAAATAAATGGACAATTACTCACAAAATTGATAATAAACATTTTTAAAATATGAAGATCATACACTGCAGTTCAAAAGCTCAGTAGGTCAAACAGCACAACTGTTTTCAACATTGCTAATAATAATAAATGTGACACTGAGGACAGCTATAGCTGATGAAAAATCAGCTTTGCCTTCACAGGAATAAATTATTAAAATGGAGAACAGTTATTATAAATTATAATAAAATTTCACAATATTACTGTTTTTACTGTATTTTTTATCAAATAAATGCTGTTTTGGTGAGCATAAGAGACTTACCAACCCCAACAGTAGTGCAGGCAGGGTTCCCACGCGCCTTGAAAGTACTTGGATTTCAGACACATGAATTCAAGGCCTGGAAAGTACTTGAAAACAAATATTGGTCCTTGAAAGTGCTTGAATTAAATTTTAAATAAATTTTGTGAAAATTAGCCTATATTATGCCCCTCTTAGTCCTAGTATATTTGTTTTGGAATATTATTTTACAATCAGTTGCCGAGTGTTATCCATTGCGGTACCTTCCCTTGCTTGTTATTAGGCGGGGTTTGGACATTTTGAGCTGTGACACTTGCTTTGTCCGAAACCAACATTCTTATAGGGATGTGCGATTTTGATCCTGGACGATTAAAAGATCTCCACGATCTGCTTTTGAAGAAATATCTTTGTGCTATGCTTTCTGGCACCTCTGACTCAACACACTGTGTAGTACAAAGCGACATACATTCACACAACATGTTAACACAGCAGTAGAGTTATACTCACGGAACACTGCAGTTATTCACAATCACAAAAGTTTATTATTTGCATGCGTTTTAAAGCCTTGCCGGCTAAACATTTTATCCGCGTGCTGGTCTGACAGTGACACGTGTTTTTCTGAGCGGATACACCCGAAGCGCGCACACTCTAAAAGCCTGTCAAACACTGCATTTGCTGGACAAAGTTAACATTCACATCTTACTCTGTTAATACTGTCAAATACACACAAGGTTTACACCATCGGTTAAGTGTAAAGTGAAAGTAAGCAGTTGAAAGAAAATCGAATGCGTGTCAATATATTAGATGCACGCATGACAACACATGCTGCGACTTGTCCTTAAAGGGATAGTTCAACCAAAAATGAAAATTCTGTCACTCTAAAGTTGATCCAAACCTGTATTAATTTGTCTTGTGCTGAACACAAAAGAACATATTTTGAAGAACGTGGGTAACCAAACATTTGCTAGTACCCAATGACATCCATAGTATTTTCTTTCCTACTATGGAACTCACTGGGGACCAGCAACTGTTTGGTTACCCACATTCTTCAAAAAAAAAACCTTGTATGTTCAACAGAAGAAATTTTTTGGGGTTTAAAACAACATCTACAGTGAGTAAATAATGACAATTTCCTTTTTTTTCTTTTAGTTTTTTCTCTTTAATACAGTAGCTTTAACAAGAACCTTTTTTATTTTTATTTTCATCCACTTTGGGCTGAAAGTCTGTCATTCTTTTTTTGTTTTATATTTTGTTACCTTTTAAGGCTACTTTTTTTATATATAGGGAAATTAGTTTGACTGTACTGCTCAGTCACTGGCAAAATAGTAAAACAACATGAAAAAGATTTGTGATCAAATCATAAATTTAGATATTTTTGCCATATCGCCCACCCCTACTTATTAAAGGTGCAGTATGCGATAATTTTGTCCGCTAGAGGTCGCTAGAGGCCTATTCAAAACAAAGGCGTAGCTTGATGACGGCAAGTTTGAGTGTGGAATCTTGGGACATGTGGTCTCCACCTCAACAGACAGTGCAATTGGACTTGGGAAGAAAACATGTTAATGGATGCGATTATTAACGTTACTGTAGTATGAAGCAGAGCAGGACCGAGTGTTGTGGGAGCTGAACGAGGCCGCTGGAGCGATTGCGCAACACACGCCTCACGAGCAGCGGGACTTTTATTATGACACAATCGCCAGCGCTGCTTCCGCTTTAGTCCACGAAACTGTTGTCATGTGGTTTCTACGTCAGTAAAGGCGGTAACAAAGGGTAACTGACGTCATTGACAGGCGACTGCACTGCCCCGTGTCACTGTTTAGAATGGGAATTTTCTCATGATTTACAAGTAGTTGAAAACATTAGAGATATTGTTAGTAATCAGCTGGACAAAATATATAACACTAGCCTAGTGGTTTTTGGATATTTTACTGCGAAAATATTACATATTGTACCTTTAACAAGAATGTTATGCATATTATGTAGAGTTAGTTTCCCCCAAGGGGGCGTTTTTCCCCACTCTACCCTAAATTCACAATTGCGAGTTAAAAAGTCAGGAAATCGGCCACAGCCATCTGAGCACCCGGCCTGTGGACCACCTTGAACTTAAAAGGCTGTAAAGCCAGATACCAACGAGTGATCCGCGCGTTGGTATCCTTCATGCGGTGGAGCCACTGCAGAGGAGCGTGGTCCGAACAGAGGGTGAATTCCCGTCCCAGGAGATAATAGCGGAGGGTGAGGACGGCCCACCTGATGGCTAAACACTCCTTCTCCACGGTGCTGTACTTAGCCTCTCTCTTAGAGAGCTTACGGCTAATGTACAGCACCGGCCGGTCCTCCCCCTCTATCTCCTGGGACAGGACTGCCCCCAGCCCCCTGTCCGACGCGTCTGTCTGCAACAAAAATGGGAGAGAGAAATCAGGAGAGTGAAGCAATGGCCCGCCACATAAAGCAGCCTTCACCTGGGTAAAGGTGGCCATGGTCACTCCAGTTTTAAAGAAACCTTCACTGGATGCATCTGTCTTAGCCAATTTCCGGCCTATATCTGTTTTACCATTCATTTCTAAGGTGATGGAAAAAATTGTGTTTTCACAGCTCCAATCCTTTTTAGCTAATAATCACATTTATGAGACATTTCAGTCTGGGTTCAAAACAATGCACAGTACCGAAACTGCCCTTGTTAGAGTCCTCAATGACATCCTAATGGCTACTGATTCAGGCGATTCTGTTATTTTAATTATGCTTGACCTGTCCTCAGCCTTCAATACTGTTGATCACAAGATTCTTGTCTCTCGCCTGGAATCCTGCGTCGGGCTACGGGGGGAGGTCTTAAGTTGGTTCAGATCTTTTTTAACTAATCGAAGCTTCTCTGTTAAAGTCGGTTATTTCACCTCCTCCTTAGGTAATCTAAGCTGCGGTGTTCCTCAGGGTTCTATTTTAGCTCCCACCCTTTTCTCTCTTTATTTACTTCCTTTGGGCTCCATCTTTAGGAAACACGGCGTTTCTTTCCATTGTTACGCAGATGACATGCAAATCTATCTGCCTGTAACAAGGAAAGAAAAATCTGCTCTCCATACTCTATTAGCGTGTCTGGACGATGTTAAATCATGGCTTTCCAATAATTTTCTTTTCCTGAACTCAGATAAAACGGAAGTCATTGTCTTCAGCCCCTCTGACTCCAGAACACAAAATCTAATTGATCTTGAGTCATTAAGTTTGTTTATCTCTCCCCAAGTGAGGAATCTGGGAGTGGTTATTGACAACTGTTTGAAATTTGACAAACAAATAAGTACCGTTGTTGGTTCAAGTTTTTTCTATCTTCGCTCTCTCTCAAAAATCAAATCCTTCCTCTCGGAGGGCTCTTTAGAGACTGCAATCCATGCCTTCATTACATCACGACTGGACTATTGCAATTCCCTATACTACGGGATCTCAAAGACCCAAATTTCTAGATTACAAGTAGTTCAAAATGCTGTGGCTAGATTTCTGAAGAGGCGTAATAAATTCGATCACATTACGCCCCTCCTGAGATCTCTACACTGGTTGCCTACCCAGTTTAGAATTGAGTATAAAATCCTACTACTTGTTTATAAATCTTTAAATAATCTAGCTCCCTCCTATCTGACCAATCTTCTTCACCCTTACACTCCTGTGAGAGGACTGAGATCGGAGGGAAAATTACTCTTAAAGATCCCTAGAACCCGTCTAAAGACAAGGGGAGATCGAGCTTTTGAAGTGGCTGGCCCCACACTCTGGAACAATCTTCCAAACTCTGTCAGAATGGCTTCCAGTTTATCTGAGTTTAAATCATGCCTTAAAACTCATCTTTTTTCTCTCGCATTTGGTATATAATATGTAGGTAGTTGAGTGTATTTATGTATGTGTATATGTTTATGCATGTATGTGTACGTATGTGTATGTCTATATATGTGTATATAATGTGTATTTATGCATGTGTAGGTATGCGTA
>RJVU01035392.1:8137823-8154443 GCA_003731715.1 Anabarilius grahami
CCTGTAGGCCAAGATGTGTGTACATCGGGGGTCTACAAATGGTCACACCTTTAGTACAGTGGGGGGAAGTTTTAATCTTCTGATTGGTCGGTTTGAATGTCTCACATTTGGGTTTTGGTCAAGGAAGGGATAAAAGAAGATGGTAACTATCGCTCTGTCTCTTTTCTATGCTCTGTTCTATTTTTCTATGCTCTGCTTTTTTCTATGCTCTGCTCTATTTTCTATGCTCTGCTCTCTTTTCTATGCTCTTTTCTATGCTCTTCTTTCTTGGATTCTTGGCTTTTCTTGGGCACTCTCTGGCCCTCTTTCTCTCTCTCTCTCTCTCTCTCTCTCTCTCTTTCTCTCAGGTAACTTTTTACATACGATTAATGGTATATGATTTTATCATCTCATACATCTATTTTGTAATTATTTTAAGTGTAACCATAATCAGATATTGTCATTAAACCCTTTCTATTACAAATGATGTGCTAACTAGTTTTGATTTAGTATTAACATTAATGTGCTCCCTATTGCAATACAATATTGTCTCACTATAGCAACGCTCTCCCACATATTTTGCTATTGTAACTGCGCTTATTTCCGTCGTTGGTATAAGTTGCAGTGGGTGGTAATAGACAAGAAATGTACAGTTTTCCACCATCTTGCTGATAAAGTTTCTCTAGTCGCTCGGTAAACCTTACAGCCTGAACCCCTGTAGGAGTTCCACCCTTACAGAGGGGAGAGAGACACCAATGATCTTCTCAGCTGCTCTCACTATGCGTTGCAGAGTCTTCCGGCAGGACGCATTGCAGGCGCCATACCACACAGTGATGCAGCTCGTCAGAATGCTCTAGATCAGTGTTTCTCAAACTTTTTCTGCCATTCCCCACTTTGAAGGTAGGGAAGGGTTCCCGAGCCCCACCTGTCCCCAATCGCCCCAACAAAATGTTAATAAACTAGGCTTTAAGTTTAACTGTTAAAATGTATTAACTTATTTTATTAACATTATATTTTAAAACATTACATTAAATAACAGCATTAAAAACTTTCAAATAGAGAAAATAAAAGTGCAATCATATTATCACTTTACGTTTTATTTATTATAAATAAATTATAAATTAAATATTCTTTGAGTTTTTTTTTTTACACGACCATTATTTTAGAACGTTTCCATGGCGACGCGTCATGCACCCGCATGCACCGCAGCCACAATAACACTGTATGACAGATGTAACGCTTTTATTTCGTTTCTCCTTTTTTATTCAAAATATTCACAAACTTGCTTACCATGTCATCAACTATTTGATATTCCGATTCTCAAATATGTAGAAGTGAGTGTGTTTTGTCGTTTAAAAACGTTAATAAATAATCTTGATCTATAACGCGAGATGGGCGCCGCCATGTTTGTTTGCGCAGCTGTTCATCGAGCTCTTTAAGACGGATTTATAGGACGTGAATTCATCAATTTCTCCCGAAATTCATGCGAGTAAGTGGCCGGTGATCTGGGGAAAAAATAGAGTAAACTTTATAGTTACTTATACTATGTGTGTCTGATATGAATAAAACACGTCGGCAAATTATATTTGAATTGTTAGGCCTACTGCTGCTTCAGACATCAGTATGTACTTTACAAACTCTAAATGTATTGTTTTACTAGTACTTGTGTATATTTAAATGTCTGACACCTAAAATAAACATTATGTTGTTGAAAACACTGCATAGTTGTGATAAATGACAAGCGCTGCTGAACGCGTCCATCTCTGGCTCAGCGCCAACCAAAGCGCGAAAGCACAGTTTGAATTTTAAATTCCTTATGTGGGACCGTACTCTCAGGGGCACAGAAATAAAAATCCCGTATGTGGGACAGGACTCAAAAGGTTAAAAGAGATGGGCACAAAAATGACCAAATTTCCTCTCGTTTGTTGCGCCCCACCGGTCATGTCTCTATTCCCCACCAGTGGGGCGCGCCCCACACTTTGAGAAACGCTGCTCTAGATGGTGCCTCTGTAGAAGGTGCACATGATGGGGGGAGGGGCTCTGGCTCTCCTCAGTTTGCGGAGGAAGTAGAGACGTTGTTGAGACTTCTTGGCCAGTGCTGTGGTGTTGTCGGTCCAGGAGAGGTCCTCTGTGATGTGCACACCCAGGAACTTGGTGCTGCTCACTCTCTCCACAGTCGCACCGTTGATGGTCAGAGGAACATGCTGAGTGTGCGCTCTCCTGAAGTCAACAACAATCTCCTTCGTCTTCTCCACGTTCAGAGAGAGATTGTTGTTACTGCACCACCCAGCCAAATTTGTTACTGCACCACCCAGCCAAATTTACTGCTAAAAGGATTTTTTCTTCAAGTAAGTTAATAGGTGAGTAAAATTTTAAATACATTGTCTTGTTGGATACGTATAATGTCATTTTCGTACATAAACATGACCAAAAGAAGACCTTTATTAAGCAGTTAAGCAAAAAAAAAAAACTGGGGACCGCTAGTGTGCCTCCTCTTTTTTAATACCCACGAGCCGCCACTGAAATACTCATCAGATAGCACACTGAAGTGGATGTAATTTAATTACAATTAATTTATTCATTACCATTTTGACCTGTTTCACTAATTTTAATAGAAATCTCAGAAATTACTATAGAAATTTAAAAAGCTTACCTGTTTGGAGCAGAGCTGGGCGGAACCAATCCAATCCTGAATGACAGCTCATTAGCGATAAAATTCCATCAGTCTCATTGGTTAGAATTAATCACATGATGACGTGAAAAATAATATATATATATCTATAAATTATTTTTCTGGAATGGCAATATATATATATATAATTAGTAATACTCTGCAATTCATTTGTTCAGATTAACGTTTTAAAAATAATGCGCTGTTTATGAATGTTGTGTCTGTGTGACTAATGACTCGTGTGCACAGAAAAACATGCGCCAGTTCAAGTCAGCTGTCAATATACTTTGGCGCGAGCCCCTATGCGCTTGCAAACTTGGTACAGCCCTTGCGACGGTTGTCATTAATTATTATGAATTTATGATTGCCTTTTGCTTGACTACGTTATCAAACAGCTAATAATGTGTTGCTAATGATACACACACCGTTCCAGTTCTTCAGTATCCTTACAAACACTTGGAACTCAGAACGTCAGTGGAGAAAGGCATATAGTTCATCATAACATCGTAATAGGCTCGCTATATTGCTAAATCTACACAATTTTTCATATCAACAGAAAATATACCGGGATAACCTGGCTTCTCTCGAGACTTTCCTGCTTCAGAGCAGTCATACTTAATGATATGCTAAAGCCTGCCGGCACGTTGTTGTGATTGGTTACAAGGTAGTCTGTGATGTCACAAACACCCACGATTTCAAACCGCGGGTTTTAGACTGTCTTTGGTTTACTGCAGTTTCAAACATAAAACACTCAGCAATGGTGTTGACTCATGAATTTGCCCATGGTTTGTCTTAAAGCATATTAAAAACACTACATAGACATATAAACAACATTAAAAACTTGATTTTCACCACAGGGGGTCTTTAAAACCATTACAAATTCTGTGATGGTTTCTATTGTTTTTTTCAGCAGGGAACATTAATTACAGACATCACAGCGACTGATTTTTTGGCTGCTGTGACTTTAAGACCTGCCGCTGCCGAACATGATGCACATCTCATTTTCTCACAACTCTTTCAGTTAATTTAAGATGTTATTTAAATTTTTAAGACTGCTTTTATGAGAATACTCAACAAAATGAGCATTTTGTAATAATTCTGTGTGCTATTGTTTGTTGAAGAGCTAAAGAGAAATATACTGGCGCATGTTTTTCTGTACACACAAGTCATGTGTCACACGGACCCAAAATTCATAGCGCATTATGACAGAAAAAATGCTGCTTTAACTGTGTTAAATATTTTTAAAACGTTAATCTGAACAAACGAATTGCGTGCGTTAACGTTAATTTTGACAACACCAGTTTTAACATGTTGCTAGCATCTTTAGCATGTTGCTAGCATAAATGAACAAATTGCTAACATGTTTTAACACACTGCTAACATGAATTCCCTTACGAAAAAGAAGTATACTTCAAGTAAGTTTACTATTTCAATACCGCTTGGGACTAAATTGGCCCAATTGAAGTATACGTTTAAGTGTACTATAAGTGTAACAGTAGTAAACTAGTTCACAGCTACGTTTCTCATTTGTACTGCATCTGTACTACAAGTGAACTTATAAGTTTACTGGTAGTTTACTATTTTAATACTAGTAGTACATTTTTAGTACACTCAAAAAAATATTTCAGGCTAAACATAAGTTTTATGTAATTGAATTACATATAAAATTTCCATCCATTTGGATTACATAGTTTTTACATAAACAAACTAATAAACTTAATGTGATTCATATTTGTAAGTCATATGTAAATGAAATAAGTAAGATTTATCTAATAGTATGCCCAGGCTATATAACACTGCTTAGTGTTCTTGTGTTCGCGCACTACTGAGGTAAAGTACCATTGAAGCAGTGTCAGAGTTAATAAGATAATTAAGTGTTTAATTGAGTGATGATTGAGCATTATTGAAGACACCTGATGATAACAAGCAGAATCACCAAAGGAGAAAATCACAATTTTTAAGCCACCATTGTGGAGATGAGGGTTTGCTTTAGTTGGGCTCTTGACCCTCGACTTTTTAATATTAGATTTTGTTTGGGCTGTTGTAACAGCTAATCAAGCAAAGAGAAAAGATGATCAGGTGGTGTTGATAATGCTCAATCATCACTCAATTAGTCACTTAATTATCTCATTAACTCTGACACTGCTTCAATGGTACTTTAGCTCAGTAGTGCGCGAACACTAAGCAGTGTTATATAGCCTGGACATACTAATAGATAAATCTTACCTATTTCANTTGCAGCAGCACTGTGATTCAATATAATCCAAAGTTTTTCTCAAAAGTTGTTCTGAATAAAAAAAATAAAAATCTTTTATTTTAAACACACACAGACATCAAGTATCAGCCTGTGAATCTCAACGACGGTGACAAGCAACACATTCTGATAAACAGATCAACTCTGAACATTAGAAAACAAGCTACTAAAAAGTCACAGAAAAAAAAATAGTGACAATAAAGGAAATTACTAAAACAATTCAGCTCATAATTTATTCATGCAGCAATGCATGATGGGAGCCATGGATGAATTTTGATTGGTGGCTCCCAGAATGCACTGCAACATGCTTTTTGATGGTCACCACTGTTGAGATTCACAGGCTGATTCTTGATGTCTGTGTCTCTAGTTGCATTATGTTTTTTTTTTTGATCAGAACTTTTGAGAGGTTTTACAGATTATATTGATAAATTTGATCTTCTGCTGTAGAATCACAGTGCTGCTGTAATCATTAATGTAAATCTAACTCAGAGATTGGGCTCTAAATGAGTTCAGTGATTCAGATCAAATAACGATTATGTGAAAACATAACCAACACCACCGTATCATCTTTTCTCTTTGCTTGACTAGCTGTTACAACAGCCAAACAAAGTCTAAGATTAAAAAGTCAAGGGTCAAAAGCCCAACTAAAGCAAACACTCATCTCCACGACGGTGGCTTAAAAACTGTGATTTTCTCCTTTGGTGATTCTGCTTGTTATCATCAGGTGTCTTCAATAATGCTCAATCATCACTCAATTAATCACTTAATTATCTTATTAACTCTGACACTGCTGCAATGGTACTTTACCTCAGTAGTGCGCGAACACAAGAACACTAAGCAGTGTTATATAGCCTGGACATACTAATAGATCAATCTTACCTATTTCATTTACATATGACTTACAAATATGAATCACATTAAGTTTATTAGTTTGTTTATGTAAAAACTATGTAATCCAAATGGATGGAAATTTTATATGTAATTCAATTACATAAAACTTATGTTTAGCCTGAAATATTTTTTTGAGTGTAGATATGGAAGTACACTTTGAAATATACTCTCAGTAAATTACTAGTTTAGTGTAAGTATACTTGTATGTTTTCTTTAAGAGAACATAACATCACACTTATAGTTTACCTTTTATATATACTATTTTTGCACTTTAAGAATACTGCTATGTTCCTATTTGGTATATATCTGTTTTCTTTATAAATCAATATTTTCAAACAATGTACTTTTATACTATACTTTTATAAATATACTTTTAAGTATATCTCAATCAAAAGAAAGTCCAAGTATAGGCCAAATAGACTTTTCTTTCAGTATACTTGTGTAATTTTAAGTTCATATCTCAGAAGTAGGTAAAGTATATTTCTGAGAAGTATATGAAAAGTAGACTGAAAGTAGACTTTCTTATTTTTAGTTTAAAAGAAGTATACTAATAGCACACTTGAATAAACTTCTTTTTCGTAAGGGTTAGCATGAATTAGCAAGTTTTATCACATTGCTAACATGATTTAGCAATTTTGCACATTGCTATAGCATGTCTTATGCCAGTTGCAAGGCTTTGGTAGTGATAGATACTTGGTGAATGAAGCTTAAATACTTTATTAGAGTTGCTTTATAAAAGTTTTGACCCCCTCAATGAAAGTCTATAGGACTTTTGTCAAGCCAACATAATTCTGAGAAAATGTCTAAAATCATTTGTTGGCAAATTCCTCTTCATTTGATTAGATCATTGGTATCTCAAGCAATGTCATTTATACATTTTAAAATGTGGCTGAAATGGTGATACTGTTACTGATACTTATATTCTTTCTATTTAGAGGGATAGAATTTTACAATGGGTAACAATACATCTTCAGAAAGCAATTTAATTCCTCTCAAAAGCAATTTAACTCATCTCGAAGATAATAGCAACAGCAGTAGACAACAGCAGAAGACAGCAACATTATCCAATCAGGAGCCAGTATTTACTTCAAAACAGGTGACATACAGAATTCCAGCTCTCATCTATATCAGTGAAGATCAAACCTACCTTGCCTTTGCTGAAAAGCGGAAAACTAAAGAAGACATAGATGCAGATATGCTTGTGATGAGAAGAGGATCGTGGAAAGATGACAAGAATGAAGTTGAGGTATTAGACATGTTAACCAAAATTGTAAAATATTATTCATAACTGACAGTTTTCTTAAAGTCCCCCTGTAGTCAATAGTTTTATCGGTAACACTTTACAATACGTGTACACTAATATGCATTAATTCATGCTTAACTAATGCACAGATAATCATGTTTTAATGTATGACTCATAAAGAACTAAACCATTAATTAATGATTACTGCATCAGCAACTAATAAAGTTTCTATATGATTAATAGATTAAGTAATATATGAATTGTTATTAATTAAATGTGTCATAATGTATTAATTCCTTAAACTAATAGTTTAAGTTAATGTGTTAATTACCACAATGGGTTGAAGCCATGCACTTCAACTTCCAGTTGTCTGCCTTAATTAATCATTAACTAATGATTTGAAAATGTATCATTATGTTATGACTTTACTTGTTGAGGCACATGACTATTAACTAATTGTTAAGTAATAAGTAATTCATGGGTTTTGACAGTTGCACATGAAGTGAGTGTAATGACAGAGAATGTGTTTGAAGGATGGGTAAGTTGGGCTGCACACAAATATCAGCACACCAGAATCTGAACTACAGATTGATGTTGCACTGTGTTTAAACTGGATGTGGACATTACCGAGACATGCTGCAACAGCTGTTTACACTGGATGTGACAGACCATTGCAAGCTAATTTATCCTTAACAGAAGTGACGTTTTGTTGTGTTGTGTTCATTGTGTAGTATCACTATCACTGATTATAAAGGCGTTCTATTCTCTTTGTTCGGTCTTGACACAGTGTTATGAAATAGCAGTGCCCGGCCACATGTTCTCAGTGTTCCACCTTTGAATTCTAGACCTTAAGCGTAACCAGACACATTCCTGTGTCATGAACAACAAGGTTCTGAATGCAGAGGTTCATCTGGTACAGTGAACATGGTTGTAAATAGTTTGAAATTGAAATCCCTGGCTTAGTGTAGATGTCAAAACCACAATGACATATTAATTAACAATTAGTGAATAGTCATGTGCCTCAACAAGTAAAGTCATAACATAATGATACATTTGCAAATCATTAGTTAATGATTAGTTAAAGCAGACAACTGGACATGGCTTCAACCCATTGTGGTAATTAACACATTAACTTACACTATTAGTTAATAAAATATGTTATTTAGGAATTAATACATTATGACACATTTAATTAATAACAATTCATATATCTCTTAATCTATTAATCATATAGAAACTTTATTAGTTGCTGATGCAGTAATCATTAATTAATGGTTTAGTTCTTCATGAGTCATACATTAACACATGATTATCTGTGCATTAGTTAAGCATGAATTAATGCATATTAGTGTGTGTATTGTAAAGTGTTACCGTTTTATCCCTTAAAACTCATCTTTGATCACCAAAATGAACAATATAAATGTTTTTTTTCCTGTGAAAAAAAATTATCATCCCTTAAAATAGCTTGAATGTAATTCTGCACCCTTGCTTCATTTAATATAAGTGGATCTATGAATATGCTAATTAGCCCTGCCTCCACTCACTCGCACAAGCTCAGAGATCCACTCGGTCAACTTACTGAGGTAAACACTGCTCAGTGATATCGTATTTTACATTGTTTGACAATATAAAATGTTTGCCTTTTGCTTGACAACTTTATCAAACATCTGCTAATAATGTGTTGCTAATGTTACACAAATTTTTCCCGTTCGCCATCTCAGAGTCAAACAGCTGCCTTCTAAGATTCAGTATCCTTAGAACCGCTTTGAACAACTCAGACCGTCAGTGGAGAAAGGCATATAGTTTATCATAATATTGTTATCACACACTGGCTATATTGCTAAATCTACCCGATTTTTCATATCAACAGAAAAATATACGAGGATAACCTGGTGGTCATAGTTAATGATCTGCTAAAGCCTGCCCGCACCTTGACGTGAACACACGCAATTTCTTTAGATCACTGCAGTTTTAAATAGAAAATACTCAATAGTAGTGTTGACTTATGAATTTGCACATGTTTTGTCTTAAAGCATATTAAAAACAGCACATAGACATATAAACAACATTAAAAACTTGATTTTCACCACAGGGGGACTTTAACAACTTACTGTAACTATTTCATAGATTCTTCACACAATCTATCATTCTTTAGTTTAAAAAAGGCATCAACAGTCATGATGTCATGCTTTTTATTTCAGTGGGAAAATAGGGAAAATAGGGAAACTGAGCTCCATTCAGCTCGTCTACAAAACCACCGCAGCATGAATCCATGTCCGGTCTATGAGAGAAAATCCAAGACCCTCTTTCTGTTTTTCATTTGTATTCCTGATGGGGTTTCAGAAAATGACCAAAAAAAAAAAAAAAAGAACCAGGCAAAGCTTTGTTACATAACCAGTGAGGACACTGGCTTAACATGGGATGATATTACTGACTTGAAAGATGTGATCAGTGAAAAGGAGAAAAACTGGGCCACCTTTGCTGTTGGACCAGGACATGGTGTTCAAATGAATAGCGGGAGACTGATAGTTCCGGCCTGTGCATATCGCACATCATGTTGCTGCTCGGCATGTTGCTGCTTATCATGTTGCTGTCTCACATCTTATGCATTCGCATTCTACAGTGATGATCAAGGAAAATCTTGGCATGTAGGAGAACATATGGATGGTGAGTCTAATGAGTGTCAGATGGCTGAGATCATAGACAAAGGTAACAGTTTACTGTACTGCAATGCTCGAAGTACATCTGGCCGCAGAGTCGAGGCTCTAAGTGAGAATGGTGGAAAAAAATTTGACAAACCTTCATCTGCTCATAAGCTGATAGACACTGGAGATGGCTGCCAAGGAAGTGTGCTGAGTGTTCTGTCCCCTGATCAGAGTACATGGCTGCTCTATTCTCACCCATCTGATAAAGAGAAGAGAAAAGATCTCGGAATCTATATAAATAAATCACCGAAGGATCCCATGCAATGGGAATCCATACAATGCATCAATGAAGGTCCAAGTGGATACTCAGATCTGGCAGAGTGTAAAGATAGAAAATACATTGCCTGTCTCTTTGAATGTGGACAGAAAAGCGAAACTGAAACGATAGCCTTCAAGCTTTTCAAATTCAGAGACAGTGCATAGGCAATAGGTGGATTCTCCACAGCAACGCTCAAGTTCATGTTGCAAAAATTGTTCTTTTAATGTAATTTTTGTTTGTTTGTTTGTTTGTCTGTTATAGTTAATTTGCTAAATGAAAATTACTGAATGTTAAAAATCAAGTTGGAAATACATCAATATAATAATTCAAATAACCAACCAAGCAATATGCTTTCGTTATTATAACTGTATTATAACTTTTTTAAATCCTATATTTAATTCACCTGAATTATTCAATAAGTAAACAGGAAACATATTTTCATTGTAGCTATATTTTATTTGTAATTTCATAACATTACATGAACATAAAATAAAGACATTCTTTGAATGATGTTGAAAATGTTGGGTTTTTTTATATGGAAAACTTAATCTAATCAAACAGTACAGATTCTTGCACCGTGTCCAGTGTGACGCTTATCAGTAAAGATAAGGGCCTAGTGTTTTTATAAATTTGTGCAGAGGTGTGGTAAACACTAGGGGTGGAGACCATAAATCATTTTTGACATGAGAGATAATATTAGTGACCTAAGTTAGCCCAGTGTTTAGTTCATGCACGTAACATGCATTTGTAAGTGTAGACTTTTAATTTGTCTAATAATTCTTCTCTTATTATTCTAGCTACAAATGTCAGCAGCTCATTACACAGATTAGAATGAAAACTGAAGTCCTCAACTCCTTGTGCACTTAGTGATAAAAGATATTCTCATCTGTCAATGCTTTGCCCACCCAATCCGGTAAACATGATGGATCCGTGTGAGAGTTCAAATCACCATGGATGGGCGGTAACTTGGAAGATCACCAGATTTTTGTCGAACAATAGCCATATGACATGTGCTAGATGATTGAATGTAATAAAGTTATATAATACAAAAAAAGAGAAGACAATATTTGTTATCCAACACAGCCCTTTAAGATTGTGTCAAAGAACTAATGCAATCTATCTCTCTTTTGCATTTGTCTTTATACGATTTACAGAAATAAAACAACTCTTACATCACATTTCAACAAAATATTTCTCAAAACACAAATGCCCTTATGTTAAAAAGCAAGAACATCACACCCTTAAGAGAGAGAAAAATCATGTGTTGAGAGTGTCTTTTTCAACACCCTAAAAACTCCTTTGAAAATACTGAGTGGAATTTAAAAATATTAATCAAAAGATAAGTTGAGAAGAAAAATATAAGAATGTACTTTAGCAAAAATGTACTTGTATAGCTTTTTCGTGTTGTGGTTGACTCTGAATCATATCCCACATATCATCACTTGTCCCAGTGTTGCGATATATATAAAGAGAAAGAGAAAAAGAAAAAACAATGAAAATCAAAAAAAAAAAAAATTTGTTCAATGGAAAGGTTCTGTGGATGGTTCTTCTTGGAACTGTAGATGCCAGATTTCTTTGTTTAATTGTGAAGGTAGCCTAATAATTAATATATGACCACACTGTTGACTGCTACTTATCATCCTGCTGTTTAATGTTTAACCTAGCTTCTGCAATTTACTGTGCTGATATAGGATATTATAAATACAGGATGTTTAGCATGTTTTGGTTAGACCTGATGAGAGGCTCCTGTAGTGTCTGTGGTGACAAACCTGCTGTGAGAATAATTTGCTGCTGCAGGAAAGATCATTTCTGTGAGTATTTTTTCTTATAGTCTAATGGACAGGGGTGGATCTACACAGGCCCTATAGGCTCAGGAATTTTTTATTCATTTATTTTTTATTTAAGTTCATTTGAAGTGTTGGTTTTGCATTATTGTTACAGTCAAATCTGGACAGAGACAAAGCATTTTGTTAGATACATATAGCGTGATCAGATACACTGAAGTAATCAGAACATTGACTCAGTGCGACCAAAGCTATATTTCAAAATATATAATTGAGTGTTATACCATAAACAGAAATCTGGTCTGTGGTCTCTCCCCCATTTTGAAAAACCCAGCATCGCAAATCAAACAGCGACTGAAATTCAGATTCTAGTAACGTTAGCTTTATTAGCTTGGTAAAGAAATCTTTACATTGCCAATGCACTGACAGGCTCAATTGTGTTGAACATTGTTGTCAAATTTATATGCAACAATGGGCAGCAAATAAGGCAGTGATTGACAGCGGTCTGATCCAGTGGAGATGGGCATTGCCAGATTAACAATAGACCTACCTGTTGTTGACAAGTGCCAGTTTAGAAAACAAGCGTTCCCCACTAGCATTGGTGACCGGTGTTGTGCTATGAGTTTACAACTGAAACTGACGTAGGGAGGGGTGATGTAACATCAATCCGTCATGCACGCTGTGCGCTCTTCAATTGCCTGTAACAGTAGTAATTACTACCCAGTCAGCACATCTATGTGGGGCCCAGATGGGTGTCACCTGGGCTGTCTAACTGGGCCCAGCCAGTTTTGTCCACAGTTTCCATGGAGGCCCCACATGGGTTAGCCCAGATGAAATGAACACTGCTCAGTGTGCACACTACAGGCTGTTAAATGTAACACAGAAACATCCTGAAGTTAATGAGATATTAGGTGATAACAAACAGAATCACAGAAGGACAGAGGAACAACAAGAACTACAACTTCAGCCACAGCCTTCGATGAAATCAACTGAAGATAAAAGACATTAAATCTCTCAAGATCTGATTAAACATCTCCACAAACAGCATTACCAGCTTCACGATTACTAACCAGACTGACTTTATTTCTGACATATATCTACAGAAGTTGTTATTGAGAATTACCAGAGGTTTAGATGTTGATGATTTGTTGAAAATAATAGTTTGGTTTGATGTCACCATTATCGAGGTCAGTATTTGCTTTAGTTAGGCAGTTTTACTCAACAATGGTGACATGCTTCATGCCACAATGCATTCTGGGTGCCTCATACAAAACTCATGCATGGCTCCCAGAATGCATTGTGGCATGAAGCATGTCACCATTGTTGAGATTAATACATGATGATTATATTCTTATCATCAAGCAGCTGATCATATTTTCTCTTTCCGTTATTGCCATAACAAACAGCTAGCAGCCAGAGAAACACTAAAGTCAAGAGTAAAACTGCCTAACTAAAGCAAACACTGACCTCAATAATGGTGACATCAAACCAAACTATTATTTTTAACAAATCATCAATATCAACCCATATAGTTTGTACTATGCTTAACAAAAATATGTCATTTACTTTATTTTAAGAATGTAAATTATTTTATTTAAAATAAAATGAAATGAAGTGGCATCAATGAATTTGCAGATTTGTAGGTGAAGTGCAAAAACCTTCTTATGTAACTTTTGTCTATACAGTGATTAGATTTATTGTTTAGATTTGGACGTGAGGCAAAGTGTTTAATGTGCGATTCCTGTACTTTGTCCTACCTGTGAAGGCTTTCATTTGGACTGAGTCTCCCTTCACTGTTTTTATTATTGAGTGTTGTGCATTTTGGAAGGAGCATGGGAGAGGTTGTATAATCCCTTATTATAGGCCTACCATTCTCATCAAGTGACAAAATGTTGTAAATCTCAGTGAAGGTATGAGTCTTAATTTGATCATGTCAAGTTGCAACCTAAAATACTTAAAACTTAATTTTGTTTTTTCATATCAAGGTACACTCCATACCTCTTAATGACGAATCAAAAACCATATTTGCAAATAAAATAAAGAAATAAATAAAAACGTGCTAAGATAATTATACAAGTATTCAATCCCTTATATGTCTTGTTACTTATGTTAATGCTGTTTATTCTATTTTTAGAACTCAAATTAAATCAATGGGTAACAAGACACCATCAAGCAGCAATTCAAAACATGGTCTTAAAAACATAAACACAACAACAATATACAAACAAGAAGAGCCTCAAAGCTGGTGTTGCTGTTGTAAAAAACAAGTGTCATACAGAATTCCAGCTCTTGTGTATCTCAGTGACGATAAAACCTTTCTTGCCTTTGCCGAAAAGAGAAAAACATTAAGTGACACAAGTGAAGAAGTGCTTGTGATGAGAAGAGGAACATGGAATGATGGCAAGAAGATTAAAGAAGTTGAGGTACAAAATAATTTTTTTACAAATTAATTATTTTTATTGATGCTTTACAAAACCTGGCATGAACATAATCATGATGCTTTTTATTTCAGTGGGTCAGTGGACATCAGTTGCTCACTTCAGCTTGTTTACCAAACCACCGCAGCATGAATCCATGTCCCGTCTATGAGAAAGATTCCAAGACCCTCTTTCTGTTTTTTGTCTGTGTTCCCAATGGGGTCTCTGAATACGAACAAATACGGACAAATAAGAGCCAAGGACGGCTTTGTTATGTGACCAGTAAGGATGCTGGCAAAACCTGGAGCCACACTACAGATTTGACAGCAGATGTGATCGGTGAGCAGGTGAAAGACTGGGCCCCCCTTGCTGTTGGACCAGGACATGGTGTTCAAATGAAGAGCGGGAGACTAATAATTCCGGCCTATGCATATCGATACACTGGCAAACCTGATTGCACATCATGTTGCTGCTTATCATTTTGCTGTTTCACACCTTATGCTTTCGCATTGTACAGTGATGATAAAGGAAGGACATGGAAAGCAGGAAAACAAATGGATGTTGAGTCATGTGAGTGTCAGATGGCTGAGATCATCGATGACAAAGGTACCAGTACTCTGTACTGCAATGCCCGAACCCGCCTTGGTTACAGAATGGAGGCTCTAAGCTACAACTCTGGAGAGGTTTTTGACAATGTTTTAACCCCAAATAAGCTAATAGAGACTGCAAAGGGATGCCAAGGCAGTGTGTTGAGTTTTGTTGAACAGAGTAGTCCTCTGAAGACATGGCTGCTCTACTCTCATCCATCTGATCCAAAAATGAGAGTGAATCTTGGTCTGTACTTGAATAAATCCCCATTGGATTCCTCAGGGTGGTCTGAGGAACCTTTACTTATATTACATCATGGTCCCAGTGCATATTCAGATCTGGTAGAGTATGAGCCTGGACACTTTGCTTGTCTCTTGGAGTGCAGGAAGGAACATGAGAATGAAGAAATAGCCTTTTTGCTGTTCGAACTCCCTGAGAAAAAAATGTAAATGTTTAAATTTAGAATTAGTTGAATGCTCAGTAAAGAGTCAAGTCCCTTCAAATGAATTATGGATCTAATGTAACCTCTCTTCTTCTTTTTTTCATTTATAACATTACATACTTTATAGAGCTATTACAAAATATGAATTTTATTATAAGATTAATTTCTTTCATTTGTGATGCAATGATATCCAGGCAGACAAGCAATGATTATGTATGAGATCAAATTTGAAGTGAAGTGAAGTGAAGTGACATGTGGCCAAGTATGGTGACCCATACTCGGAATTTGTGCTCTGCATTTAACCCATCCAAGTGCACACACACAGCAGTGAACACACACCGTGAACACACACCCGGAGCAGTGGGCAGCCATTGCTGCGGCGCCCAGGGAGCAGTTGGGGGTACGGTGCCTTGCTCAAGGGTCTCACCTCAGTCGTGGTATTGAGGGTGGGGAGAGCGCTGGACATTCACTCCCCTCACCGACAATCCCTGCCAGACCTGAGATTCGAACCCATGACCTTTGGGTTACAAGTCCGACTCTCTATCCATTAGGAGTAAAGAATAACAAATGTATTAAGTAAAAATTTAAAATTAGAATGTAACAATGTTCGAGGATGTAAGGAAGGAAGAGGACAGGGTCGGCTGGACTACTGACTGTGTTTTTATTAGTAAGCAAATCAAAAGGTGTGCAGACAGGCACAAAACGGTCATAAAGTATCACAAGTTTCACAACAGATGAGCTCCCCGCTGTGTGGGAGTATGTGTCAGCCAGTAGTCCCTCTCTCTCTCACTCGCTCCTGCTTCTCCTGGCGTTTTATACTCTCTCCACGCCAATTACTGGAACAAGAGACAGGTGTTTGTTATTTACGCTTAATCCACTCACTCACCGTGCGTCTCCTGCCTCTCTCTCCCGCTGCAGACTTCGCTGAATCACGCCCCCCTTGCCACATACCCCCACTGCCCGACTCAGGCCAGGGAGCTGTCCGGCCTGCAGCCCCCCCCCCTGCACCCAGCCCCCTGTCCGATGCGTCGGTCTGCAACACAAAAGGGAGAGAGAAATCAGGAGAGTGAAGCAACGGCCCGCCACACAGAGCAGCCTTTACCTTGGTAAACGCCTGCAGGCATGGCTCCGTCCACTGGACCGTATCTGGTGCCTCCTTTTTAGTAAGATCAGTCAAGGGGCTGGTGAGGTCCGAATAATTAGGCACAAACCTTCTGTAATATCCCGCCAGCCCCAAGAACTGTCTCACCTCCTTTTTGGTCTTAGGGCGCGGACAGGTTGCAACTGCTGCAGTCTTATCAATTTGGGGACGCACCTGTCCATGCCCCAAGTGGAAGCCCAGATACTTTACTTCCACGCGCCCAATTGCACACTTCTTCGGGTTGGC